>NHOP01000509.1:0-14649 GCA_018697155.1 Pyramimonas parkeae | reverse complement strand
GGTCCAACATTTATCGAATCGTTTGCCTTTAAACTACCATCAGTTCTAAAGCAAGCAAGTTGAATTTGCAGTTTCGGAGCAAGCTGCCCAATATACGCAAAGCCAAGCACGATGTGCATTGTCGATCTCACACAGTTCAATCAGTACAGGCAGTGACAAGCATGCTCAGGTCATTCAATGCGAGCCGACCTTGACCGTGTGCATGCCAACGTGTGAGCGCTGTACCTTTGTTGCATTTCGACATGAAATTCCGTTGTTCTATTCCAGGGAAACCACAAGTGCAATCCCATGCGTGCTTTCAGTTTGCCTACAGTCCATCTTGCCAGGCTACCACAGCTCTGTTGTTTTCATGCCGTCTTGGTCGATTCAATTCATGTTACGTCCGCACCTGGTCAGTAGTGAAGTTCCGACCAATAAGACGCTTGGAATCAAAAATGGTGGACTCGGGGAAGACTACTCGCTTTGCTGCTGCCTCCTGGCCCACCTATTGCGACAAACTCGTGATCCACAATCAAACTTCAATGCGAAATGGGCTGGACTTTACACCAAAGACGTTCTTCATCACATTTGTATGCAGGTTCATGAGCTACACTTCAGTTTATGTAAATGATAGTTCCCCTACCAGATCATTTCTAAAGTAAATAAGTGCGAGAGACAGGAATCGAACCCATCCCTGTTGTTTGGAAGAGCGCACAGGGTCGCATGTCGGAATTTGTTGTGAGAGGCAAATGCCTTGTTTGTGTTATAGATAACACTGTCTGGTTTAGCGAGTGGGCAATCGGATCGCCCTCCAACAGCCACAATGTGTAATATGGCAGCAGTTTCGATTGCGGCCATACACTGTTGCGGTATAAAAAACAAACACATAAATGCATATACAGTGCCCCGCAGGGACATTGTCATGCACACCTAAGCAACCTTCGTGCTCACATGCTAATGCGGCAGAGATATTACTCCAAGTCCGGGGCAGACTGCGTGCACCTGCTGCTCGCGAACAACCGAAGGTGACACGTATCGAAGACACGTTGCACGATTGCTGAATACAAAATGAATCGACAATACGTATATATAAAACCACAACAAAATCTGAACATAACCTATTGTCTGCCAGTGAGTGCGCCAAACTTAGCTTTACTTTACAGATCAATCACTTCAATCATGGAATTCATAGGGCATGCCGAACTGTGCCTACCGAGAACATTGGGCCTACTTTATGATTGAGCTCACACTCAATCATAAACTTCATTACATGCGGGACTGATCTCCGACTGCAGTATCATCCGTACTGGGACACGTCCCCTACCAGCAGGGCGGGAAGCCATCAACTCATCACAAAGCAGAATTCCATAACCTGGCAATCACTCCAAGGAACAGTGCACCAAACCTACCACACAACTACAGATGCAAAACACGGATTCAGTATGATAGGCCCTACAAGATCAAAAACTAAGTCCCCGCAGGGACAATGCTACGCACACACTAGCAACCCCCTTGCTCACTTGCTCATGTGGCAAAGGGATCACTCCAAGACCAAGCTCGAATGTAAGCATCTGCTCTTGGTCCACCTCCGGGCGTGTGTATTCAACAAACGCTGCATGACTACCATGTACAAAATGAAATGACAATATCAATCAAAAAGTAAAATCAAAATAATCCTAATCTAGCCCATCATCTGTCAAAGAGATTGCTGAAACATAATTCTGCTGCAATTTATAGCTCAATCATTTCAATAATGAAATTCGCATGAAATGCGAAAATAAGCCTAGAAAGATAATCAGGCCAACTTGATGACTGAGCTCACACTGACACAGAAACCCCAAAACATGCAGGAGACACACACACACACACACATACAGATGTGTGTGTGTGTGCGCGGGTGAGGGACATGACTTTTATCCAAAGGGCAGTGAGCCATTTCATTTGAGTTGCTCGTTTAAAATCACAGGGCTACCTTCAAGCCAATGAATCCTGTCCAAACACATGTTGGGTGCATCTCCCCATGCCATGCATGTATGTTTTTTGGAGGTACGAAAATACAATCCAGGGTTCAGCAAGTCGACATGCTTGGAAAGAAAGTGTCCACACATCCTCGGGGATGGATCACCATGCCTAGCTTACGCACTGGCATCCGGCTGCATATAAAAAAATGAACACGATTGTTTGATGTGGAATTGAACAGATCACTGGACTATTCTGATGGGGTTGACACGACACGCTCTTGTTGGATCCTACAGTATTTTGTGCACCCTTAAACACAAGATTTCATGGATTACTTGTACAAGGCTGGAGTAGCAGCGGGTAACCATGCAACGTGCTTGTTCAACAATCACATATCATGGGTACCTACCAAGGGGAGAAGGGCTATGTCCCCAACATACATGGCTCGTAGATTACAACCCGCCACTCAACTGACATGAATGTCCCCTTGCCTAGCCACTAAAGAGCCATGGCAGATGAGTTGCGCACTAAAGTCCATCAACGCACTAGGCAACCTTCAAAGCCTGCGGATCCGGTCCACACACATGTCCTATGATACAAGAAGAACCCCCATCAAGACAGCCTGGCAATCCGTGCAAATCCATACAAACTGGCGCAAAGAACATATGTTGCACCAGCAAGAGCCCCCGTTTGAGTCTGATCTTGTAGCGATCACCTAGCCTTGCGATCAAGGCGATTTTTCAGGCGTGTATGCAAGTTTGGTAGCAGATATTGCAAGGCGCAACTTACAGGATCTACGCTAAGTATCTGCGTGTGGAAGGCTTAGTGCAACTTCGTTAAGGTTGAAAATGTGAGGGAACGGAACCAAGTCGCGTGATCGCGCAGCCGGTACATGTCACATGCATTGAAATAGTACAATGACTCTTTCCAGCAGGTTGGGGAACCATTTGAAGCTATTCTTACGCGTTCATCTGACTGGTTCTGCGGTTTAGGTAGCAGCCTCGACGGTTTTGCAGCAACGTACCACAACAGCACCTTGGTGATTGTAGTGTACCACTGACGGCATTATGTTCAATCCATCCACCTGAGCGCACAAGAATAAAATGGCACACACTTCATGGAAATGTTCGTATGTTTGCCACCCTATGGGCAAAATAGTTGGTATTTTTGTCCATATGGTGGAGCCGTTGCATTAAACGTCCCAAATGTGCAGCAGTTTGTTATCCACAACTGAACACTGAACAACAAAACGACTGATTTTTTTGTCAGAGTGATATTGCTGTAATTGCTGTCTTACATCCTAAACACTTAATCGGAGAGCGCTTTGTCTACGTCAAAGACCTCCATGCCAAAATCAAGCCAAAATTTGAAAGTACACAATTTGACGCGAATGCGTGCCTGATTGCAAAATCAACAAACAGTGCCGAAAAGGAAGCTGACATATTCATGTGCCGAATCAAGTGTCATTGAACTGGCAGATCAGAAACGATACACAAGTATAGTATGTGTAGACATGGAACATTTGCCAAGCCAGAATGACACAGCAAAAGCAATTTCAACGACGCTGCCTACATACAGACGTTGCCAGCACCACATACCAACATTCCATTGAGAAACGAGGAAACAAACATCTGACAAATGCTGTTTGAACAAGATGGCCTGAAAATAACGCTCCTTGATCACGTATGAATGAAGATGCAATCCACGAAACAAGCGCCGGACACATCTAGCAACATGGGAGGCGCAACGAAGTTTCGCTGTATATGAATGCCCATGCGGTTCTACGGTACCACACGTTGTATAGAACATCTAACGCCCCAGTGTCTATTTTGGTAAGTGACGGTTTTGTGCACATACTGGAACCACGGCTGCCTTTCCACGGTGACACAAGGCTACAACAGAGTAGGTGGTTCCCAAATCAATGCCCATCATTGTCTCGCCCACCATCTGTACACAACCACATCCTGACACGCATATCAAAGTTGACAACAAACAAGATGCTGTTGATGTTGATCTCAAGCCGGTACAAAACCACAGGTCGGCATAAATCACATACGTTACAAGTGCTGCAACTGTGTTTTCATTAAACTATGCACACAATGTTGGGGATATCGCATCACATAGAAGGAACTTCAAGTAGGGAATCTCCAGATTTGTATTTTGTCTATGATTCCTAAATTAAAAGTTTCGAATTCACCCACCAGCTGCAATCAAATAAGTGAACGTCGAGAGCAGCGTGCATCGTTCAATCCAGAAGTGGACGTCACGAGTATTTTGCATAAATTTGCAAGTGCTGGGGCGCGCATTCCACAGAGCCACAGTTGATGAAAACAGCTATGCAGGACTGTGAGGCGCAAATGTATTGCTTGGAAGCATGTATTGATGCCCCAGATAATTGTGATTCGACATCACAAAGCTTGAACATCGCAAACTTACAATGAACAGTTGGATGGGTGTTTCTGCGGCATGGAGATCTGGGGGCACCAGCACAATTCCCAAATGGCAATCACTATCCTAAGACAATCTACATGGTCCTGAATTCTATTTGTGAATATAGAAAGTCGGCAGCCGTGATTCTGAACGCCTATAGAAACAATTCCACAGAACACATAACCCTGCGTAAACTCATCCAATCCCTGAATGCGTCGCCTCCCTCATTGAAAGCGGCTTGAAACTTAGTCACGAATAGATGACTGCAGATTCGTCATTTATTTGCCCCTTCCATGCAGAAATGAAAACATCGAAGGATATTACAATATTGATCCTGGTTACCTGGTACCCTCTCTAAATTCAGATGGCTCATTTATCAAGTTTAAACTATAAGTAAGCTTCATCGCATGCACAAATGGCAACAAGTACTTGGGTGGAAATGGTGTACTGCCATACACATTGATCAAATGAAATTGCTTTACCAGTCGGTTGCTTCCAAAAGTAACAAAGACGCTCAATTTTGCAAAAGATCCAACCCAATCAAGGACAGCTGCAGAAATGATTCCCCCCAGCATGTCTAAAGCAAAGACGACATGAATGGAATAAGCTTTTTAAACCAATACCCACATTTTGATAAAACCTAGACAATCTATAGCATACAGTCTGTACAACTTTGGGGCCAATAGCAGTATGTTCGATACGAACAACCATTAAACACCCGCACGCGTCATTAACCTTTAGGCGCAAAACGATTGCTTATCTGGTTCATGAATTCGTGTACTCCTGAATCATATGGCATGTGCAAATACGAAAGCGCTATCTTAATGAAACCAGCCATGGAGAAATTGGACGGTATCACTCACCGATGGAAGCAGCACGGACGCTATAGGCGCCAGGATAACTCCGAGGATCAAAGAATTGAGCACACAAGCGCTAAAGCCTTCCATCGCCACTTCTGTGGTGATATGGCGCAGCGGAACACTGAAGGCAGAGCGGAGTCTAAGCGGGAAAACGCGATTGAGACCCACCCAAACACTGCATCGGAAAGAGCTCACACGGAATCCACAAAGAGATGGGAGTCGAGTCGCATTGCATCAATCGGTTTTTTCCACGATCGGGTTGCGCATTTTGGGCATGCAGGTGAGAACACGCACACAAATCGCGAGGGGATTTCGAGTATTCCATTAATCGGGTCTGCATCGACCGAGATCCGAAGGGATTCGGAGCATATTGGTAAACTCAAACTTCGCGCGAAGCAAGATGCAATGCACAAGGGTGAAGGCTGACCAACGACCGCGCTTCAGGAAGAGGGTGTCGCCACAGGGACCCCTTTACGCTCGCGTCATGAACGAAAACCAAAACCTGAGTTTGTGTGGTGGACTATGGTGGTGAGCTATTGTTTGGTTTTCGATATTGTCACGGGATAAAATCCATTCAAATCATAAGATGGGTGGACAATACTTGATTGAGTTGCGAGGCATGCCGGGAGGTCTGGAAATTGATTCATCATGAACGAAGGAATTGCCGTATGGAGCATGATCATATATCCCATGAATCCCAGATAGTTGATATTTTTTGAAACCGGGGTCAGCGTGAGACCCGGCCCCTTTCCATGTTTCAAGATTCCGGAACATGAGTAGACAGGTACCTGGCTGAAAACTTCGCTGGTCATCTGCAGACCCTACTCCGTGCTGGGCCCAACTCTTTCTTGAATGCATGATGGAATCTTTGAATTGCTACCTGGTGAGTAGTTGGCGATTGCGGATTTCAAGTCAGTTGTGCGCGGTATTGCGGAGGCAATAACAAAAACATTTGTGGTCAGATGAGGACGGTCGATGTGGGTCGATGTGGACGGGTGAGGTTCCCAGTCGGAGGAGCCTCTGGAGCGTTGGACACTTTCGACACGGGAAAGAAAATGAGAGGGTCGTAACGAATCGCATACGCAGTCATCCCGAGCGAAACCAATTATCGAGGGACACATGTTGGGATAAAGTTGGAGACGCCCGCAACAATTTCCCTTACTGCTCGCCGTAATCGTTCGTTTTCGGTACTATGTTTCCCGTAGGCCAGTCTGGATTCTTTCAGTCGAAATGTGCAACAACCCCTTTTGTGAAAACTGATGCGAACAAACTGGGTTTTCCCATTTATCTCCACGAAAGCTTGAATTGCTCAGTCTATTTTTGGATGATTTTGGTGAGTCCAACACGGCTTGGATGCACCCAGTGCAAGTGTGACCCCCCAAGAACGACCAACTCCAGCTTCTGTACGTGTAAGGTGCGTGCTGATGGATTGCATGCGATGATGTCCGGCATGCAATCATTGACTATATAATTAGTGTGGCAGCATGTTATGCGAAGTGTATTTCGGTGTGACAGGCACAGCTTAAGCGTATTCGCTAGTCATCAGACAGACGCAGGCAAGACGATGAGATATATTTTCAGCGTGGTCAGAATGATATGCTGCGTATTTCTTTGCGGAATGATGTCTCTGTGATCATCAAAATATACACGATTTGCGTTCGGAACATGTGGATAGAGGAGAGTGGTTAGAAGGAGAAGACGAATGCTAGTTGTGGTGGACACTGCAAGCCGCGTCGTGGGTATGCTGGTTGTACTGGGTACCCGCAGCTTGCGCCCGGGTCTTGCACGAAAACTTGGTGAAATGTAGCACTGTATATCCTATACCTGATTTCATCCAATTTATTTTAGTCTTGGCTTGTTTTGTTTGCAACGACATCGACGACTCGTTGGACCCAGAGTTCTTGCGAGATTTCTCAAGCCTGAACGCGTTCAACCCGTACCGCATCAGACCGTTGTCGCAAACGGTAGTAACGGCTGAGTCTGGCTTACCATTTGAATGAGATTGTTGATATTTGATACTTCGATGTGCAATATTTGTAGGCCGAATTGTGTTCGTTTTGGGGATCTTTGGCATTCAGGTTGCGGTGCTCTTTAAGTTGAAGCCAGGACGCTGCACGACTATTTCCGGCTTCTTATCTTGTGATTTGAGGCTGCTTGGCAAATATCAACACAATATTGTGTCCAACCTCTCGAATTGAAACGGTTGACGACTGGTTGTTCTTTTTCGCGCGCGCGTGCGCGTGCACGACTAATTGCAGTTTCATCGGTTCATCAGCTGTCATCAGATCAACATGGATGCCAACGGGAAACCAAAGTGCGTACCTGATTCTGATTAAAAGCATAATGAAATCGACGATGATTCAATCGCGCATGTTTTTGGCATGGAATGCGCGTCGTTTGATGAGGCCGGCAGTTTTTGAAAAAACGAAATTTTGAGTCAAACCTGTGTCAACCAGGAGTCGACAACTTTTGCCAGACCTCGACGTCATGTTCTTTCACAGACATATCAATGAATATTGTACTCTTTCTGGTTTAATTTCATTGAGTGCTGCGATCATTCAAATGGATTGGTGAGATTGAAGGTAGCAGATTTACGGAGATCCTTGTCTGCTGCCTGCCTGAATTAGCATTTCTGTCTGGGTGGCCGTGTTGGGTTTGGCCAACAGATGGCCAAATATCGAACGTGTGTGATCGATTTTAAGTTTCAAGACGTTAGAATGTCAAGACAACCAGACCTGCGCGTTTCTGAATCATGTATGTTGTAATATGTTTTCCGGAATTTTCGATTTATGGGCTGTCTTGTGACACCAATGATTCTAGTCGATGCTCCGAAAGCACAAGCGCAGTGAAAGAGTGTTACATTCGCAAAACAAATATGTGAATGTTATGGTGTCGCTCCGGCATTTTCCTAAGGTGTTGTAAGTGAGATTCATCCTGCAAACATACGTTGTGTCTCCACTTCGAAGAGTCTGTGAAGTCACGGAGATTCCAGATCGACGGGTGTCATATTTTGAAAATTAAATCTACACATGGTGCTTGCCAATTCATGATCGTTCACGGTTTTTCCGTCGTCAGTTGCTTGCGTACGCCTGTCGATCTGCTGGGTAAATTGACCTTGTAGAACGCAAGTCCACCTATCAGGACGTTACGTCCGTTATGAGATACTCCAATTCAAAGTTCATCGGATAAAGAGTGGACTAGTGTATTCATATGCACAGGCGCTCCATGTTCGGGAAGCAATATGATTCGCGCAAAAGCACAGCTGCGGCATACGGATTCGGCAGCTCCAACCGTGACGGTGCAGCTAAGGTACACGTTGATTCGATTTCTAGGATTCCTTCCACCCTGAAAAACTGCGCAGGTATCGAATTGGATGGATACGTGCAGTTTCTTGCTAGTTTCTTCGTGGATCTCATTCCGGCATGAGCAAGGCATTCTGTTAGCAGACGGGTGAACCGCCACTATGGAACACGTATTGGTAATGGTGAGCAAGTGGTACAAGGTAGTCACTGCCTCGGCCGATGACATATCAAAGGCCATGCTGACTGGCGGGTCTTCTTTGGGTGATCATATCAAATCGGCTAAGCAACCACTATGACAACCGGTGGTTCAAAAGTCTAAGTTTGTTTTAGGTCAGTGGGTTTGTCATGTGTTTGGATTATGAATAGATTTCTCCAAATTCATATGAAGTTAAGAACGTTCGCAAGACAAAGCGAAATCAGGCAGGTTTGCTAAATTTTTCTTTGTTTCTTCATGTTAGCCATGGAGTCAAATGCATATTTGAAAGTAAGGTTCAGTTCGGACAATTCATGTGTGTATGTAGGAAACTAATGCAGATTGTTTAAAACAGACAATATGATTGCCTGCGTTTATCGAAATTTTGATGGTATTTTCCCTATACATTTTGAAGAGACTCAGCTGATATTCATGTTGTATTTGATGGGGATGCATTTCGTTTTTTTGCAGGTCTTCTTGACAGCCGAACACTCGAAAGCAGACTACGGGCATGAGAGTCCAGGACCTGTGTACGATTTGAAGTCTTCCGTGGGTGCGATACATGGATAGTGATGTTTTGCCATGTGTTTGTGAATGGGTGGACGGGATTTACTACGATGTCGCCTTGCTGTTTTCATGTGTGTCCGAACACTTGTAAGGGAGCAAGTTGTTTATAGCAGTCAGTTTTTCATAGAGGGATCTGGCAAACTCACAATAGGTGGATAAGTTTACTGATCTATAGGGCGGGATGATCAAACGCGCTTGCCAAAAGTCTTCAAAAAGGTAATCTTGCAGGAATTCTCAAGCACGTTCCTGTCACCTGATCCTAGAACACGCAGCGTTGCAATGAACTGTGTTGGTGCGTCGAACTGTGGCTCGTGGCAAGAGTCCAAGAAAGGGGGCATTGCGAGTGGTGTTGAGGGACATCGATTGTGTGCTGGGCGAGATGTTCAGGGAAGCAGGAGAGCTCCAAGAACTCGACGGCGCCTCTATTCAGCTTTGGCACGGCGGACCGCTTCCACAAGGACCACGGTGGCGGGGGCAAGGCTTGGAGCGCGCCGGGCCCGGGCACCTACACCAAGCCCTCCTCTTTCGGGAGGCAGGGCGAGTCCACAAGGCAGACGTCGGAAGCCTTTGGGTTTGGAAGGTGCCTGCCGCCCGATCTACACCTGCCCCTGCCATGTCACAGGCACCACCTCCCCGTTAAGTATATTCAAACCCTGGTGCGGGCGGGGCGCGAACAGGAGGTCTGGGCTAGGCTCGGTTACTTTGGTTGGATTTCTCTTGCTTGGTATTTCCTAAGATTTCTTAGCGAATTGCAACGCCAAGCTGTTGTCGAGTTGACGTTTGTCCGGCGGAACCTGCAGTCTTGAATCAATGTACCTCTGGTGTGAAATTGCGGCATTCAAAAAGGGATCGAAGTCCATGAAAGGTAGCACTCCGAATGTGCAATACCAAATATTGCATTCGGTATGTTGGAAAGGGTAATCCGTCGTTCAATGCGGCTGCATATTGGTTGCATGTGCATGAGTAAATCAGTGTTTCGGGAGCAAACTGATCTTCAATCCATACGTGCGTAAATGTTGTCGCTTGTTTCTCAAAGGAGCCTGTGTTTTCGCATAAAACATGCTTTTAGTGTTTCCAGGTAACACTCGAGCATAGTGATGCATCGCACCAGCCAACTCTCAGGACTTCAGGCGCAAAAGGTTGTGCTGAGGTTTTGTAGCGTGTTCTTGATGTTGCCATGCATGTCTTTGGAGCGATCGAGTATCAGTCTGGGATCAGTCAGCAGAGTCTGGTCCTTGCAGTTGTGCTGCTACCCCATGCCCACCTCCAACAGCCAGGCGTGCTCTACAGAAGGAGTATTTTCAACCATGAGAATTAAAACTCTTTCCGCTCTCACACAATCCCTCCAAAGTCAGTACGGGATGCGACTCGCATGGGAAATTCCCCATGGCAGACGGCGGCACTTGAGGGTTTCTGCGTGTTTCTGGTGTGTTGGAACCAACATGCTGGGGCGCGTCGGCGGGAGGCTCAATCCCTCCGGGGCGGGGGTGTGCGTGCGCGCCACAGCTCAACCCGCCAAGGCGCCGAGCGCGTGTTCCTCTCCCCAGAGCACTCCAAGAACGACTTTGGCAAGTCCTCCCCCGGCCCCAGCGTGTACAACCCCAGGCCCTCGGTGGGCCAGCAGGCGGAGTCACACAAGGAAAACGCGCCCTCGTTTGTGTTTTCATCAGCGGAGAGGTTCAAGTACGAGCACGTGGAGCGCGCGGCGCGCTTGCCAGGGGCCGGGCAGTACAACGCCATCAACAGCGTGGGCAAGCAGCCTGACTCCAAGAAATCTACGCTGCCCCGGTATAGCTTCGGCAGCTCGAAGCGCGAACACAGAGCCAAGGTGCGTGGCTTGAGTCCCTCGCCATCATGACGCGTGGTGATGACTGCGAACGATGGGGGTTTCTGGGGAGTGGAAACTTGATATGGACTCGGTGTTTTCCCAAGTCCTGAGAATGCTTCTTGGAATAATGCTGTGAAGTTTGGGTTTTGGAGATAGATTGTTGGCAGTTTCATCCTGGCTTTATCATGCAACATGCTAGAGTGGGGACGGGGAATTACTATGTCTATTAGTGACTGTTTGTGTCTCTGTATGAACGTCAGCACTATCAGTGACGGACGCCTAAGTTGAATAGCTTTGTCATATTATCAATCGCAGGTGTACATCTCGGCTGAGCACGAGAAGTCCTCACATGGCATGGCTTCTCCAGGACCTGCGCTGGTTGGGGGCAAGTCCTCCGTGGGGAAGCAGCAGAGTTCCAGAAACGTGTCCAGCAGTTCGTGGAGCTTTGGTTCGGCTAGGGTAAGTGACCTTGGCGACTCTATCAAATGCGAAGTGATTGATTGCTCGGCTTTTGCATGTGCACTTTATTGTTGCAGTAAGTGAGTTGAGTTATTGCGTTGTACGTGTAATTGATGTATTGGAGGTTGTGTCGCCTGCATGTGGTTGTAATTTTCAGGAATGTTTCAAAGCAACTAACAGTATCCGTTGATATTTTGGTTGCGCAGCGTTTTGTATACAGTGAGTCCAAGGTACCGGGACCTGGCACGTATGACTAGTGTTGTATCAAATAGTGAGAGGAAAATCACAACAGGTAGATTATTATGAGTCAGGTTATGCGAGCTCAAAAAGCAGCTGCGAAGAATGTCCCAGCGTGTGTGAAGCGTACTCGGAGGCAGCACGGGATTGCAGTATTTGTTTCCTCAGACATGTGCACATTATAGAAGATTGCATGAGATATGTGTATGAAAACCATATGTTGTGCGCATCAGATGTTTATTGCTTGCTGTCCGACTCTGGTATTCTTTGGAATGTTTATTGTCGAATTCGTCTCTTGGATGTTGCCAGCATGTTGGTGCTGGATCTCATAAACAAACTGCCACAGTAGAGCTCAACTGGCTTGTACCTTGGAACACAATTTCCTGATTAGCTGCTGCCGCTGCTGGTATTTGCTTGTTGTCTGTTTCCATCTGCGCTGACAAGGACCCATCGTCCCTATGCGAATCTCTACTGTAGTGTACGCACACGTTCGAACTGGTTTACCTATTTTACCTGGTTTACCAAACACCTAATGTGTGGTTGTTACAGCAGCAAGAAATGTTTGTGCACATGTCGCCGCTACTGTTGATTATCGGGAGGCAACCACAATTCAAGAAAAAACCGTTCATGTTTCTGGGGTGCGATGACGACGCCTGTGGGACTGAAGTTCAATGCACATTTGCTCCTGCTTGGAATACTCATGCAACACATGCCCACCGAAAACATCCTACTGTTGGATACTTCAATACGTTCCGTTGAGGAGTCTGTCTTGGACACAGGTTCACCTCAAATATGGTAATGGTTGGAAATCGCTTCACAGAAAACATGCACGAAGGTTTATCAGGATCACCATGACGGCCGAACAGCCATCGTATCTTTGTTTTCCAACCCTCACCGGGTCTCACATAAAATCACAATGTTTACGAACTAGAGCAGTTCTGTGTATGCAAGTGATCATTGGTCACTGCGGGTTTGCGATTCCTATTCACTGGAGGACACCACAATGCGATTGCTAATACTGTGTACATCAGGGTGAAACAGACAAGCTATGCTGGTTGACTATGTGGAGAACTCATGCGGGCGCCGAAGCCTTGTAGGAAAAAAATATGTGTGCAGAAGTACCGTTCTAGAATGTTTGCCTTGATCAGGAGGCCAGATCTTATGCTCTTACTTGTGAAGCTGTACTTCGCACCAGCATCTTGCAAGGCCATAAATCAAACGTATTGTTTATGAAGAAGTAATTATTCTATGTGCGTAATTCTACAATTTGAAAGCTGAACCAAGCTGCATAGCTTGCACGCTGTTGTTCAGAAAACAGGCATTCTATCAGTTGAAACTGTCGAAGCCCATGTTCAGTTTGTTGATGAACACCATGATGGTGTGAGTTCGCGGCTGCTCCTACTCACAAAAAAAATTCTATGCTTCGCAATATCAGGCTACACTTTTATTGATGTAGACCTTACATGAGCTAGCTTCCCAATAATTGTAATCACAGAGTTCACAAGCTTCACGCCCACTACCTTAATTGCTGAACAAGCGAACAGTCTTGTCTGCTCCAGCCGTGAATATCCAAGGTTGTGTTGGATGGAACACACAGTCTAGCACACCCTGATGGTCATTGATGGTATGTCCACGCAGGATCTGCACAAACCAACACCCCAGTTCTTCAAGTCTTGAAATGGAGTTAAGAGCATGACAAACGTTTGCAACAAAATATTGTTAACCACATCTACATGTTCAAACAAGTGGGGCATATATGCACATGAATAGCGGCTCGGTTTCTCCCTGAGGCGTCTCTCGCAAAGCACAACGTCAAGCACGGACACAAAAATCGTGAACACCACGATTTTTGTGTCCATGCTCGACTTCGTTCGTGACACGCTTTGCTGCTGAGCAAAAACTTCCATCGAAATGGGCACACGAAGGATATGCAACACGTTGTAACACATAGATAACCATATCACACAATACCTTGTGGGTGATAGAAAAGCAAAGCAAGCAGAGATTTCAATCGCACAAACACATGATGAACAAGCGCATGATTGTTGAACAAACCTTGACTGGTACTATAAGCGGGTTTTGCATGAGGTCGCTGTACACCATTCCATGGAACACATGCAATGTTGCGTCGTCGGACGCGCTCGCAAACAGTGGGTAGCTCTTGTGGAACGCTACAGCCTGCAAAGCATTTTTATGGCTTTGAATTGTCTTGTAGGGCTTGGTGGATAGATCCATGTCAAACCAAGCCAGTTTCTTGTCGCTGGCACCAATCACCAAGTTATCGCCGCCAGGGTGTACAGCCAAGGAAGATATGGAGGTAGTGCCGGCAAGGAGCTTCTTCGCCAACATCTGCAAGCACAGAGAGCAGCAGTAAGCCATCCCATATGCATAGTGCTCTACCGCATAACATGCCAAACTGCCGCAAGTGGATACCAGATTCAAGCAGAATCGCACTGCATTCATTAGGAGGGCAAAGCTCAAACTGCCCCAATCTAAGCTATTCAATCCGAATCCAAAAGATCTCAAGCCTGAATCGACTGAGAGATCACGATGTGGGTCTTGTACCCAAAAGTCATCAAAAGTCATCAAAACCATTTCAGTGCCCAGGACAACAGCTATTCTGAACGAGAAAATCTGGTGAGAAATGATATTCCAGATGCTGGTTTTGCAAACAAACGCTACCACCAGGTTGCCATTCTGTCCTGGTGAGCACATCAAACCGAGCACCCAACAACGGTTGTGTGCATCTGAATACATATGTTTATATATATATATAATGGGACATGACGCCTACCAGTAGGGCGGGTAGCCATGTCAAGTAATCACACAATAGAA
>NHOP01000508.1:0-14649 GCA_018697155.1 Pyramimonas parkeae | reverse complement strand
AAGGGTCATGTCCCCATATATAATCACAATTGTGAACCGTCCGCACATGGAGGGTTGATTCGATGACTACGTGCGGGGGGCAAATCCACCGATCCTCAGACAAAAGAGCTCTCTTCTCGTTGCGAACTAGATACTGAAGGAGATGACAGGAACGTGATCGACCGGACAACTATGACCAGAAAATGCTTCGGCAATGGATTCAATCCGCACGAGCACAAGAATCGCACGGAAAGCTTGTTACAGGAAGACCTGTAAAACAGATTGGATGCTACATTGATTGATGAAGAATGCAAAGTTGTCCTGAGACCGAAATGATACAGCAGGAAAAGGAACAGCATTTGACTCTGAGAAGCAATTGACAAAGACGTATTTTCTATGAAAGTACGGCATCATGTTGTCATGTTTACAGGCAAATGGGTGAGAATATTACATGCAGTACTACAAGATTCACAACTGATCAGTAGCTCTATGTCACAAACTTGGTGACTACTGGCTTATATAACTTAACACAATCTTAGCCTTGGTCCAACATGTCGCCCATACAATGATCTTTAAAAGTAGATGGAAAGCCCAATGACCAATGACAAATCCTAATGTACCTACACCCTACTCTCATATACTTGAATTGTCGTAGATGTTCGGGTCATGGGAAAAGATCACATGCAGCTTTCAACATATTGCTAAGCTTCAGGAGGACCATAAGAACTTCAGCTCCAGCATGTCTCGTTGGATTATGTTCATAGCTTTTGGGCGATGACATAAATGTCAACACCATACATTTCCGGTCAAGTCTTAGCCTATTTTTCCTCCGGGTCGTTGTCCTGAAATACTTTGATGTTTGTTGTGAACGGGTTATGCAACTCGGTCTTCCTTTCTGGATTGTCACCAAGATGAACGCGGCAGCAGCGATGGTAAATGATAACACAACCAAAAATCCCGCCAATGACCGCACCCACGTACATACTGATCTCAACCACCTCGTCAATGCTATCACTCTCTATGAATGTTGGGGGAAACGAGGGAAAGGGGGGAGGAGCCAGGGGCGATGGTGGTGCTGAGGACGATTTCTCCATTAAACCAACCACCACGTTATATCTTCCCAACAGTGGGATGCTTTTGGCCACAAGATCTGGAAGTCGATACATGCTGGGCTCCATGTCAACAATTGCACGGAAGCCTTTGCGTCCCGCCCAGAGCAATGTCACTTGATCCAGCCAGTGCACAACCTGTGCAGTGGCAAATCAACTTTGATCAGGAGAACTGTTGCTGCGAAATCATATCCAGGTTTCGAAGGCATTCTCCCAGGCCAGCAATTTTCTTGAAAGCCATGCCAGCGGGTGGGTCAACTTCAAGCAGGAAGAGATCTGGATGCTTCAAACACAATATTTCATTTGGATTCATCACCTAAAAGGCAGTTGCACTGTTAGAAAGGGTAATTCACGCGGCAGCAGTGGACAGGTTCTGGTAACGATGTTGACGGTCAAAGTTGCTGCTGTGCGGTGAGACGCATATCCATTGCTTTGTCAAAAGAGTGCAGGAGTTCAAACTGGGACATCAAATCTACTCCACTGGGTATTCTGATATTCGGTCGCCGATGTGCAGATCCAGCAGCAAAGAGATTTTGCCAACAGCCCATCACCATCACCTTACCAACAGCTAGCATGCGAACGTTCCACGTTCCAGAATACAGCCTCATGAAAGGCGCCGTGTGCTCCTCAATCAATTTCAAGGTGAGACCAGAGTCAGCATGCATGGAATATTGCAAGACCACACAAAACACGTGTCGACGCATGATATCCAGCTTTGTTGTGTCATCATGATTGATCTAAGCGAAAATTTCCGTCAGTATAGCCATCTCACCCTGGGGTCTGTGGCTGGGGGCAGGAAGAGATCGCTGCTGCCATCCAAAAGCCCGTTGTGAACCAGCTCAAACTGGTCCACTGCCATGCGCAGCTCAGCAAGATTCTTGTCGAAGCTCAAGCCCGCCACACACATTGCGTACTTGGCCATGATTTGCTGGCTCCGCATGCGCTGCGCACCAGCCTGATGGACGTACAGAATCGAACAAGAGAGATCCAACACAGTTGTGATTGTAGGTCACCAAACCTGTGTTCGTAATGTGAAAATACGAAATACTCGCTCCTTGATGTGGTTCATGGTTCACGTCCCTAGATGTCCCTTGTGCGAGCACACTTGCTTCTCAAAGATGAAACTAGCTTGAAGCACATAATTATCATCAAGTCATCCTGTGGACTGACAGCCTCCGCGCGTTCAAGAAGGGAAGACGTGCAGAAAGGCAAAGGAACAAAAGGGAACAAGAGCTAATGCTTGCGGGTCTACACATAGCAATTTGACATGTATTTTGTGAAAGGTGCCCTTCTTGCCCGACATCGCTACGCGGTGTTCAACACAAACAAGCAGTCTCGTCACGTGCGTGCAATCAGCCTACTCTAAAGCGTTTTGCGTTACGCTCCGTTAGACTTCTCAGGATTCTAGTGCCTCATGGTACTCAAAAGGCACCAGAAGCGAGAGTGTTGTACTGAAGCCGCTCTATATAACTGTAGAAAATAAAGGCATTGCATGAAAGCACGCAACACATTCGGCCAAGTCGTTCATTATTTCAGATTCAAGGACAGCAACAGTTCTTGCAGAGGATACTCACTTGATTCATTGCCGACAAATCAAGCGAATACTGTAAGTTCTGTTCCGAGCTATCAACATGCCCCTGCAACAAATTAACCTTTTCAACCACTTCCACAAGCTTGTTCAGCTCTGAAAGTAGCGCCTCTTCCAAACTCACAACCATCAGAACTTCATCCAAAGTAACATTGCCGCTGTTTACAATGTTCTTCAGTACCTGTGTTTGCAATACAGTGCACATGACAGAGTCAAGAAAAACAGTAGAACTGTATTGAATTTAATATGTGCAACAAACTTTGTTTGCTGAGCAAAGCGTACCATTTCCTTATTGCTAACATGAACACACTTTAATCGATCGCCTTATGGCATCAGCTCTGATAGTGCTTAATCAATGTACCGTTGCAAATGGCCTACGCAAAGCCGTTGTTGCGGTTGCTGGTTACATAACACTTAGCAGATGTACACAAGGAAGCAGCAATGGCGGGGAAAAGAATTTATTGCTAGCAATACTGAGGGATTATAAGGATCATTCTTAATGTGCTCATGTCAATCAACTCAAAGGCAAAACCAAAACTCAAACACAGAGAGGCCTTGCTTGTAACATGCTTGACAGCCTTGGGAGACAAGCGCTGGAACAGTACATCGAGAGAATGAGATTCCACTTATTAGTTCAGTGTCCTTGAAAGACAAGTTGCGCAACATAAATTCGCTGCACAGAAACTTTAACTGGAAGTCCTTGCAATATGTCACAACATCCTACGGATACACAGATCAGGCTCATAGAATAGAACCATACGCAGGCCGAGTTCGTAATTCGCAAAGCCATCGCTTGCACACAAATGATATGCTACACACAACACTCAAACATTCGCCAGCAAAGTGTCCGCAATCATAAGTCGCACAACAACTCGTTGCATCATACCCTCACATCATTCAGCCTTTTGTGTATCTGTCATAGTTCTGCACCTGCTATGGTCGCGATGATTGTTTGGCAGCCCTTCGAGGTTGAATATACCTGAATACAGTAGAAGATTGCAAAATGGCGTTCATGGGTGGCAGTGATGGTTGCCCGGGTGGTGCGATGTACTCTGATTCTGACATCTTAAGGCCATCAGCTGTACCATTTCACGATCAAATATGCAATGCTGGCTGACGGGTGATCTTCGATTAGTGAGTGATCACACCAACCGTCTAAACAAGCATCATGAATCCTGGTGATTCCAAAGCGTTTTTCCCAAAAGATAGGGTATGGGGGTCACAGTGCGATCTTACCCCTGACCCCAATCAACCATGAATCCGTACCGGTATTGCTTTCACGGACACACCTACCGAACATGGCAACCCGCGTGGCGAGATGTGTCCAGGCACCCGCGTCGCGCAGTACCCAAGCAGATTCCATGCTCACGTACCTCGTGGAAGGGGTCCCACAACGCTGGGATTACAACCAACTGTGCCAGCAGATCCGGATGCGTCGCCGGCGGGATCATGAGCTCCTCCGAGCCTTGGTAGAGTGCCGTGTTGACGGTCTCGAACTTGGCTCGAGTGTCCTCCAGCTGCCAGAGGGAGGTTTGTACGTTTGTGCCCAGGTGTATCAGCAGCACGTCCTTGGTCATCTTCTGCGAATACATGCGCTGCCTGCCGGCCAGGTCCAGCCGCGCCGCTGCTTGCCTGGCGGACCACTCCTCTTCCTTCGTCATCTCATTGGTAGCGTTGCTGTTTGGTCTGTATATCAACAACACAGTCGCTGACGGTTGAGAATAGAGCGAGAAACAAAAATACGATCAAGTGACACCCGTTGAATTTGTCGGTGGTCTGGTGTGAGTTAAACTAGCGCGCTCCACTAGCTCAGCACCCTGTCCGCGTCAGACGACGAGTGCGCCCACTACTCAGGAAGCTGGTTGCCTCAAACTAGTATGGAGCAAGCGACGGGACACAAGCTATACATCGCAAATGGTGGCTGGAACACAAGTTCAACCGCGAGTTGGGCACTCACCCCCCCACAGCAGACGACGGAGGAGGTGGTGGTGGGGAATGAACGGTGGATGGCGCGGAGCCGTTGGATCCTTGGCTGGTTTGGAGAATCTGACGGTGCCAGTTCGTAGCTTCCGCGAGCTGGTGCGCACCCTCCCCATGCGGCCATCATTCCCATGTGGCTCAGATGTGACTGAAAGGCTAGAAGGGTATGTCACATTATAATTCGTGGGTATGGCGTTTGGTCCAGGGAGAAGTCACTGCAGTTTTGCTGCTTCGGTAAGTTGAGTGCGATGTAAAAATCGAGAAGCTGGAAGAGGATAATCTCCATCCTCGAATCAAGTAACCTAGGAGGGGGTCCACAGACACAGAATTCACCTCATGGAGGGTTCCCAAATAAAAAAACTCACTCCGATCAGCTGGGCTCCTTGTGAATGGTTGTGGTATGAGAGGAAGAATTTGACACACACCCCGTATCTAGGACAAATACGTAAGTATTTTCAGGACCGCTGACTGGGACAATACACGCAGACAACGGGAACACGGATTCACCTGCACTTCTGACATTCGATTTGGACGGACCAACATCCCCCGGCCACATGTGCTGCCTTGCCTGTATTTTAGCGGGTGTTCATGTAAACTGTGGGCAAGGATTACGGAGGCAGTCCGCATTCGTCCACAGCACACAACATATGGAAACGTCGAAGCACAGTACAAGCTGGACTTGTCATTTTTCAATGCACAAGCATGTTCACGGCTGTATGGCGTAATTCATCACATCGCAAAGGCGACGTCGTGTACACGTGAGTTCTGAGTTGTTGATAGGCAACATCAGCCACACCCAATAGGTGTACTTAAATCGCCATTGGCACTGGCAAAGGAGATGGACACAGCATACTTGGGCACGATATGAACATTTCACGCACATCATCCATCGCGGTACACACAACTCATGGCGCAAACCAGAATGAAGATTGCGGAGCATCTCGATTTGGAGTACAGGTTCATGCTTGCACACTTTGTCATAGGCAGAATACCTGTGTTTGGGTCAGTAACAGACTTGCACCCTTTTCTAGACTCCCTTGCGCTTCGCATTGCAGCTGGTGTTTTCGATATTCAAAGTTTTTCCCATTCACCTGTACGTTCTCTATTTAGTTTACACAAAGCTTCACACAAAAGCTTTGCCATGGTATTGCACGAAGTTGAGCTGCATCATGGGCAAAAAAATCAAATCATAACAAATAAGGCTCTGTTTGCGCAGCGTTGCAATGGACACAAATTAATTGGTGGAAGAGAGAAATTTTCAATTCAGATGTATGCTCCACACTTCAGCAGGGGGCCAGTTTGGCATTGACAAAGTCAAGGAATTCGGGAAGGCTCTTTTCACTAGCCTTACGCGCCGCCAATCCAAAATTGCATGCGGATCCAAAGATTGTACCTTTTGGGGAAAGAAGTTGAGCACAAGTAACATTATACAGCACAGTGCTTGTATCACACCTGCGCGATTTTCTTGTGTGTTGTTTGATGGATGTTTCAAGTATCCCCTGTGAGTCACTTGGTTTGCTACCATTTGTTGCAAAATTAAAGCTAGACGACTCAAGGTGTACCCATGACCACGGTTCAATATGAATACTACACCCATGGAAAGTGACGGTCCTATGCTTGCTCCAACTGGCAGGCTCCGTTAGACATATATACCAGTGATAAAGATAGCAAATGTTCATACAGTCAAGTATCCCAATGATTCATTCCTTATGCTGTCCTCATGACATATATGACATGCTTGTTTGTTTGCACAAAATCTGGGTGCTAACCTTGCCAGAAAAAATCATAATGGCAAACTGATCAAAGAAACACACACCTGTAGATTTATTTGTCATAAGACTTCAATGCTGTCATTATGATCAGAGGCACAAGTAAAGGGAGATGCACCCCCGAAAAATAACCCCAATACAGCGGATGCTGATGAGGCTCACACCGACTTGTGGAAGTGATCCACATGGTGTTAATTCTTCATTTCAAACCTGAACTACCTTAACTCCATGTGCTCATGCGAATGTTGTCCATGATGGAGGGTGTGTTGACAGTATCCGAGTAAATGATCAAGCGAATTATGCTGGGTATACTTTGAAAGCGAGTGGTATAGGGTGTACGGCAGCTAACTTAACAGCCAAAAATGATAGAACGAGAATATCATGCTTACCGCTGAGAGCCTGGAAGTTGCAACTTTTCTTTTTGAAGCGTTTCATGTAAACAAGCACTGAATACTATGTTATCCATTAGCAGATACTTGAATCTCGATTGTTGGACCATAAACAAGTCTTCTAGGCTCAGTGCCTGCACAGCCATGCTACCTAGTCGCATCAAAACGGAAGTATAAACAACCAATGAAATTGCACGCAACTCCTCAACAAAAATTGTGCTCAGCCCATTACACGGTCATTGCAGCAGCCGTCCAATTTAGACATTGATAATACGTATCATTTGCCAAAACAATTGTAGCAATTGCGACAGTAGAATTCTTTTTCATTTTGTCTCAGTATGACCAAAGCACACCAGAGCATAGCAAAACATCGACCATATATAGCCTCTTCAGTGGTGCTCGGAGAGAAAGGATACAAGAATACCTAAACCGGATCCTGAAAAAAAATCTGTTGCGAACAAATGCAGAAATGATCTCCTTCAAGTATACACCATAGACTCGCATGGTTTGAGGACGGCCAAATACGGAGTCCATACACACCTGCACGCATGCAGATACCAGTCTAATCACAAAAATAACCCACGCATGCTTGATTTCCATGTTCCACAATATGCGTGACCTTCAAGTGCACCAAGTTGGGATGCAGTTGCAAGGCCCGTTTCTACTCTTGAACGAAATGCGTACGCCGGGTTGCAAACAGCAGCCACCTACCGAACTACCTGGCGGGATCAGAGTGGACGAGTACATGAACAAGGCGTGAACTAAGTATTGGGCGGGATGCTCATATTGTTTCCGGTTGGTGGCACCATCCTCGGTTGGATGCACACATTAGGCTCGCGTGCAACGGTTTTTCTGGTAGCTCTTTATTACGCGACGTTTCCGATATGGAAGTGGACCGTTGGATCTCCACCAGGGCAAGTGGCAAGTCTCGCCGTACTGCGATTACGACCCCATGCATCGTGTAAATCCGATAGGATATTCTTCTGCCGCCTATTTACTCCCTGCTGCTTCAGTGACACGATTTCAACCCAGTGCTGTGCGTTGCTCCGTGGATATTGTTGGTACGGGTTCTTCCGGCCTTCAGCTTATCTGTCGTCAGTACCTCGATTGCTCGCGATGCGTTGCGTCGAATCATTGGTATCATTTCGTCAATATCTGCTTCCTCCTGCTCATAAGTGCTGATTACTTCGATAACGCCCCGAGGTTCCGAATATTTGAAATTTCTGAAATAGGTTCTGGTAAAGGTAAGCGGGTCTGTAGGTGATCGATTGTCCCCCAGCCCTGATCGGGCGCCTCCTACCATCTTTTGTGCTGTATCGTGCGTGCTGTGTTTCGGTCGTTCTCAAGTTCGCTTGCACATCCGAGAATGCACAAGGATGATGCCATTTTGATGCAGCTATGCAAATTCCCCTGGTAATGACAGCAACCAGTTTCGAGCTGGAGAAATTGCGCGGTGGCATACATTAATGGTCACCAAACCGGTTGTGGTCCCCAATAGGATGATTTAAGATTACAAGGACTCGAATCGTGAGCACAGATTCTCGAGGAATCGACGGTGAGCTTTTCGCATGCAATTGGGTCGATTGATCGCCTAGACAACGATCTGATATCATTGGACCCACGGCTCAGTTCGTGTGGCGAAGAGGATGCTTCGCGACTTCGTTTAAGGGTCTCAATGTATGGAATGCTGATTTCACCGGATATTTTGTTTGTAGAATGAACAGAACGACAGGCACGGACAAAATCATCATGTTCATTCAAGGTTTGAAGTGGAACAGTCAATTGCCGACCAAACCCGGTCTTGCGAATCCAGAAATGAACCTCCCATACAAGTCGATTTGGATGAATCCATGTCGACGTATTTGGTCCAGACTTTGGTTGGGGAAAAACGTCCGCTGGGTCTCATATTGTGTTGAAGAATAGGCGTGTGCTTCCCACTCTGCTTCCCGGGTCTACTGCTTACAGCATTCGTTTCGGATTGCGCTGAAACAATTGTTTCCGGAAAGACATCCTTTTTTCCGGTGCACGGACTTGCAAGTGCGATCAGGCAGTTGTGTGCAGCGATCTATTTTGAGTATGAGGGGTTTGCATGCGGTTAGTCGTGCCAACGGAAGCATGTCCGTGAGGGAAGTAAAGTCGTCGAAGGTGCTCCAGCCCTCGTTTGGTTCGTTTTCGAAATGTTGAGCTGATGTAGATTGGCTGGTTACTGCTGACAACGGCATGAACACGATCGAATGAAAGGAGGCTAAAGTGTTCCTCCACAATGTTTTCGGTATTTTGGGTACCAACTTTCCAGTTTCCAGGCAATCAAGACGCTGTGGCTCGTTTGGTTTCACGGCCAGTCAAAATCAAAAGCACGTCCAAGTGAACACTGACTTTGTCATTTGTAATTTTCTATCAATTCACCCGGACAACAAAGTTGTTTGTTGTCATAGGTGCTATGATATTTGAATACATATTGCATGACCATTTTCGGGTTTGGCTTTTGGAAGTCAAGTTGAAGTGCTTCTTCACATTCGCTTGTTTCGCCCCAATGATTGGCAATGATTGCTTGATGTAGACTTGCTGCTGTTATGTCGACCACCGAATGTTCCTCGATCCCAACATAATCGAATTTAGGACTGAGGTCTTTCATGGTGATGTCCACTTATGGTTTTTTGTTTATGTGACAGAAACCATTTGCACAACAGAAATGAGCGATCTCTTAAATTATAGCTAGGTTTGTAAGTCTCTTGGTTTTGTTTTTTTCCCATTTTTTTTTGTGTTCGGTGTAAAGCTTGTTTCCTGTTTGACATCATGTAGCGAATGGTAGCTCATGTAAAAAGTCTTTGACAGCTGTGGCCAGCTACTTCATGAATTACTGAGCTTGCTCGGGTCGAACTATTTGTATGTGCAGAGGCCAGATATTTTCAAGCTTTTTAGTGCAAAGAGTGTCTTGATCGTGGTTGGCGCCTACCATGGTGCATACAAGTTGCTGGCGTTTGGGGTTGGCTTGACAGTGGTGAACATCATATACAAGCCAAGGATTCAAGCCACGGAAGAAAGAGTAAAGAGCTCTGCGGGCGGCTTAGTAATGTTAGAGTGTGTCCCACGACAGTAGTCTCGACATTGCATTTATGGCATCCGTATGCAGTGCCAGTTGCACATTAATTCATCCACTCTATTGCACTATGCCCAACATAGTTGTCTGATTGAGTTGTACTGCATGCAGACATTGATTCTCGAAACAGGTGTTCAATAATTTCGGTTTCTGTCGTTGCATCTGGATCAGAGCGTCTTTGTGTGTCGATACGCGACAAGTGAGGCCGAATTTTGGCTGTGGAACCAAAAGTTCTCGGAAAAAAAGTACGCAAGTGAAGCAATTGTTAAATCCTGCTTCACTGGCTTTGCTGTGCGATGAACTTTCCCAATAATCACAGAGCCAAATGAGTCCAGGATTACTCAAGCCGAGTCCCCTTAGGAAGTCGGACTATCGCTGCAGCACTCAATTGCAAGAATCTGCCATAGCATGTTGTTTTTCATGCCACAGATCGCCTTTGCTTTCGGTTGTACGCGATCATTTCTGATGTGTGAGTGTTTGTTGCACCCCACTTTATTTGATCACAAATGGGATTGGGGAAATTTGGCTCGATCTCTATTCTTAACGTCCACAGCATATGTTTGATAGCGCGGGTATTGTTTTTATGGTTTGTTTGGGTGCTTTCAAAGAGGAATGGAGCTGGACGAGCAGGACCAGGAAATGCTGAAGCGCAACCTACCAATGTGGGTCAAATACGACGAGTACGAGCGCGTGGGCTGGATCAACAAATTGTTCAGTGACATCTGGCCCTTTCTCGAGTGAGTGACCCCATACTTGGAGGCAACCAGCAAAAAACGCTCTGAAAATCATGGAATTCCAGCAACACTTTCATGAATTTTCTTTACCTCACGAGAACAAATCTTTAGAAGTGAGCAGAATGAGCTCTCGTTATGTAAGCGCATCATGCTTTGAAAGCTGAGAAAGGACCAAATGTTGCGATGAATCACACACACCGCGCGAGAATCTGCAGCGTGTATCTTCACAAGGATGAAACGAATCTCAAAGCGCACCAGGACCAGCAGTTATGCCAAGCTCATTCTTGCATCAGTTTGATAGGCGACCCCAATGGACTCATGAACCACCTGCGCATATCTCGTGCACTTGAGAGACTTGGATGCTCTCTTGTTGGTTTCTGTAGTGATTACGTGAGTTCTGAGTTTGGGAGTACAATAAGTGGGAGTAGGAACACATTTAGTTTGCAAGGAATTCCAATGCAACAGGTGAAGATGAATCGGTTTCCTTGCTCCAGTTGAGCGTATCCACACATTGTGCACATCCAGTTTTTAGGAGATCCAGCTGAAATTGATGAACGTCACAAAGCTCATTTGTCGTCACAAGGATGTGCCGTTCAAGCGGGCTGTCGAATCATCTGAATCATGCAGCCTGTGCTTGCTTGCTCATCCGGTATAGGGAAGGCCTGGGCACCTCCAGTCACGTGCTCAAACCCTAGGCGTGGGACAGTTTCGCTTCAAACGATAAATGTATGACCGTCCATGCTGACCAGCGGGTCAACACTGATAAGCGAGCATCACCTTACAGATTCCGTCGCCAGAGTCTCACCAGCTTGAAACAATGCGGCACGACTGTCAGGCTTAAGCTGTGAAGGCATATTGAAGTGCATTTTGGGTGGGGTTTGGCTGGGTGCCAACAGCACTGCAGTGCGAGATATCATTTTGAATGTGGTCAAAGGCATCAAGCTGCCTGGGCCGCTGTCTCTGCAGACGGACATCGCCACCATCGGCCAGTGAGCCCCAAACCGAAAATCTTCCTTATTCCTCGTATCTACCCACATCCATAAAGTTGTTATTAACTGCAAAAAATTAACACATTTTGTTAAGGGTGTGCTCACGATCTAAGATCGTGCTCGGATTTCAAAGTCACCTCACAAACAACCCTTAGCCACTCATTAGGAGAAGCAGCCTGTTCCCGGGACCATCTGTAGGAACATCTGTAGGATACTGTGTTTTGATGCCCCACTGTTCTCACTCGTACGGATAGGACTCCATGATGATAGGAGTGGTGACCCTGCGGAACCACGAATCGCAGTTGAAAGAGGTTGTCTGTGCCTTTCAATAGCTTAATTCTGGTTATGGTTGATGTGCTCTGACTTCTGATTTCGACGTTGAGTTGGGCAATGCTCCTCACTGAATAGATAGGGGTAAAGTTCTAAGCTCTTGAAACCCAAGGGGGCCTTGCAGTCCCTCTCCCCTGAAACTATTCGCCGGTATCAACACGAGCGAGTGATGTGGATGGAACACCCGTGCATCCTTAGGCTTTCTGTTCACACGCATGCATGCGCGTGGCGGATTTCCAAGTTTTCACGACAATGTTTTCGAATCTAGGGGTTTGGCCTTGTTGAGATGATAATGCATCGTTTATGGGCGCGTGTTGTACCTGAGAACATATTTGATATGTAGTCGTTTAAGGGTGACAATCATACTTCACCTGCATCATGACTTGAGCCAATGGTTCGCTTCGGGTCGTTTTCTCCCAAGCAAAGTATTTCACCATGGCGAGGTTGCATAGAATGCACTGCTGTCGCAAGTTTCAGCTCAATTTATTTGCAGCAGAGTTGGAGGTTGCCAGTTTCTCATGAGGTCATACTTATCGTGCCGCCCAACCTCTTGGTTTGCGGACAGCCCAGTTTTACTTCAGTCAGGTAAATGGATCCCGGCGTAAAAGATCATGCGTCTGCGCAAGTATCATCTCAACAGGACTGGAGAATTGCGTATGACACCGCACCTGTGCATTTCAAATCGATTTCAGTGTTTCTATAATTGTTCAAATGCTTACCTACAGACGACACAAAACGAGATTCACAGCCACAGCTAGAGAGTGTTGTGGGTGTTGTGCCGGGTTTGGGATGTTGTTCTAACCCCAGGATTCCTTTGATGATCAACGGCATCAAACTTTTGAACACTGATGACGAGGAGGTGGTTATGGATGTAGACATTACCTGGTACTCCAACTTGGACGTGAAGGTCAAGGCGGTATTGTTCGGGATGATTGGCATCCCCGTGCAGCTTGAGCAGATCATCCTAGGAACTCACATCCGAATCATGATTAAGGTGAGATCAACTTGTTTTGCGATGCCAGTAGTTTGTTCCTGCTGTGCTGTCCAACAGAGGAACGCTGTGTTCTGTGCAAGTTTTCGGGCTCTTTTGCGCATCAGCCGGTTCAGCCACTAGTGCTTGCACTAGTGTTTACTTTGTTGATGGTGACCATAGCACCAGATGTTCTAGTCGCAAGAATTGAGGATTGGCAACGTTGCAAAGATGTCGCACATGACTTTTACCCTACTAGCTCATACCATATTGAGCAGCCCAGGGTTCAAAAGCCATGGTGTAGACTTCCTTGTGGCAGAGGGATGATTTGAAAACCTCAAGGGAGCAGCGTTCATCCTTGTGAGCTCCATGTTCACTTCAGATAAGTGTCTCTCATCATCCATGCTGGTTGATGGATCAAATACAAATGACGAGTATGCCAGTACCAATTGTTCAGATCAGGATTTTGTTCATAGTGTATCAAGCCCTGCGCCAAGCTCGTGCTCCATCTTACTGATGCTTGTCAAGTATGCAAGTGATGTTGGCCATTGCCAGTCCTGGCTTGTCCGAATCTTACATGTTGACGGAGAGTGCTTGTTGCGACAACAACCCTGAGTTTGTGTCCGGCTTCTCCAAGCCGATGGTTGAAATGGATATATGATGAGTGGAGTAAGGTTAAGAAATTTGAAATCGACGAATCTTGATCAGGTATTTGGGAAGCTTGGACGCGTATTTGGATTATCCTAACCAAGACCAGGTCGCTGCAAAAACTATTCTCCGACTGTTGAGGGTGTTTGTGTGGCGCTGGTCAATGAATGCAGGACTTGCTGCCTGTGTTCCCATGCTTCCAGACATTGGAACTCTGCCTATTGCAACCTCCAAAACTGGACTTGTCCCTCAAGCTGATGGGTTTCGATTTGCTGTCAATCCCTGGGAGCATCACGCTATTGGACAAGCTCATTGATCAATTTACCACAATCAAAATGCCCATGGTGTGGCCCCACAAGAAGACGTTGATGAACGGCAGAGTGCAAAGGTCAGCAACTCTGACCACCAAGATGGGCGCAGACATCACGGTGTGTGGCGCCATGTACTGGTTGGACTTGCACCAACGGCTAGAGACCCAGTTGCATGCACAACGATGATCATCCCATCAAGTGCACACTGTGAATATACTTGGTTTGCAAGCGTTGGAAGCGACCATGTAGGGTTGTTCATCGAACATGTTCCGTATTTCACAATGGGCCTCACGCGCGCCTGTTGAAAGCATTTTCTGGACACGGTGGTTTTTGCGCGATGTATTTCATCTGCAGTCTTAATGTTTCCTTTGGGAATCTTGTTAGTTTCATTGGTAGATGTGAGCAGCAAAAGCCTAGAGCAGCTGCATTGAAAGGTGCAAGACGTCATTGTGGTCAACCCATTTGAATCTCCTCAGCAACACATCTGTTTCATAGCAGAGCGCCCAGGTGCGCGAGGTGCGCATCGCCTGCTGCCGGTTGATTGAAGAGAGTTTCTGAGCGGATCCGAGTTTTGTTCTTTTTTGTCAGACTGGAGAGCTGGAAATCAAGCTGTTCCAGGCCAAGGATCTAGTGGCGTACGACATGACACTTTTTGGAAGCAGCTCGGATCCTTTTGTGGAGGCGTTTGTGGGGACTCCCGGGGACATTTATCAGCAAGTGAACAAGAGCCCTGGTTTCGACGATCAAAAGATG
>NHOP01000507.1:0-14673 GCA_018697155.1 Pyramimonas parkeae | reverse complement strand
TCGACCAGTGGCGATGCACGTCACTGAGGAACGGCTTAGCCCTCCCGAGCATCCTCGCGTTGTAGTCGGCCCGCATTGGTGGGTGTGCCAGTTTACTGTTAATTTCAGATAGTCAGGGATTTCATCTACCAGCTTAGCAAACAAGACTGAGAGCATATGCGTACACCGACTGAGATAGGGTCGACAGACATGAAGGCAACATCTGGCAATGTAATTTACGTGAATGGAGACCTTGTAGCATGGTACAATCACAAGCAATCCATTGTTGCTACATCATCATTATCATTAGAGAATGATTATGTGTCTGTTGCCTGCAAAGATGTTTTAGCTCTGTCTAACTATTTGCGAGAGTTCATGTAGGTGCATAGACCCATCATCATATATATGGACAACCAAGGAACCATCTTCACGGCACCCAACATGGTTACCAACAAAAAGTTGAAACACACCATTTCGGGAGAAAACATTATTCGTGATAACGTTGCCAAAGCACTTTTTAGACTGGGGTATGCCAGTACTGATAAAATAAATTGCGGATTTTATGACCTTAGGGCTGGAGAAGCTAAAAGAAGGTAGTTTACCGAGTTGCTGCTACAATATATGGATCGAGGATTGATCATTTGCAGAAGACAGTGGCTTTGATATCTTGGGTAGTGTCATGGCTATATCCAGAGCGACAGCTTTAGTCACTAGGAACGGACGTTCAGACGAAGAGATTCGGATCGAGATACCAGGAAAGTCTAAACAATTGCCATAGCATGTGACATTTAAGTCATGCACGGATCATACAAACTCCAGGAAAAGCTCGACGTAAAATTTTGTTTCAGTCTCTGCTTTTGGCTCTGATCCTCTTGACAACAACTGGTTTCATTGTTGATGTTGTTGTCAACGATGAAATCAGTTGTTGCGCTCAAGTCGCATATGGATCAGCAATATTCCAAGGCATATTGTGTACCACAAACACGCTTTTGCAACCACAATGACTGTTCATTTCACTGTACTTAAATAATCTATTGTCATTTAGTGCGTTAGTTGCAAGGACATCGTTTGCGATGACTTCTTATCATATGGACCTAACCGTTCTTGCCTCCACGTTATCGGATCTTCCACTACATGCATGCGACGGCAAGTTGGTAAACAAGACGCGCTTTGTGAGGTGTGGACCACCCAGAATACACAAGTGCGTGACTGATTTTGGACAAAATGATGAATCGGGTTTTGAAGCGATTGAATATGAAATATTTGAATTCACATGTGACATAACGTCAAACGAAGATGTCCCGAATTTTGAGCTCGGTACCGAATAGTTCGGGGATCAATGTGGGCGCAATCAAAATATTTTGGGTATATGATGCCTAAGTATAATCATGCCAAGCTCGTGGGAGATTGTAAAGCCCAAAACATGAGGTAAGTCGTACCTGGTGATGGTAGAATGGGGAGGTAGGTTGTGCTAGTGTATACTAAGTGACGGAAAAGTCTCTCTTTTCGCCGTTTATACTGGCGATTGTACGGTCGATAATCGATCCATTGCATCCCCTGATCGATTACTACTTAATACATATCGTGAAAATGGACGTCAGGCTAGGTGCCTAGCAGCTATTGCTATGTAGTACTTTATTATTTCCTAGTACTATCACAAAAGCGCTTGCAGCTTTCATACAGTGAGAACGATCATCAGACAGTTTCTGTTATGAAGTTAAAGACACTACGATTTGCCCTTGAATTGTGGATGATGAAAAGGATCGATCGGTTCAATGATGTCTGCCTCGGTTACTTGCACCTTTTGGTGTGAACAAGTCCAACCCGGCGACGTGCATGGGCTATGCCCGTGAATGGGGAAACCCCGAACCACTTTGCATTGCAGGCGGGTTCACTGTGATCATGATCATCATCATGATTTGCATTGCTAGTGTTGTTCTCATGATGACGATCATCGATGTCGTAAAGTGTTGTAAATGCAACGAGTATCATACCTCCTCCTCCTATGGCATTCGGCAATTGAACCAGTGAGCTCAACAGTGTTCTTTCCACTGATGTCCAGTGTATTACAAGATGCTATGGCCTTTGCAAGAAATGTGTGAAAGTACTAGAAAAAGCATAATACTACCTAGTACTAGCTGCTAGTCACTTAGTCTGAGTGATATAGGCACAATAGGAATATAACAAGTAATCGGTCACATGAGTTAGTACGATCGATTGCAGATCATCCAATCGCCAGTATAAAAGGCATAGAGGTAAACTATTCCATTTCTTGAGTATGCGCTAGCACACCCTACCCCCAATTCTGATATCCACCATAATTTTTAAGTATCACAGAATAAGATGTAATATCGATCGATTCTTGGTTAAAGAATCCCTAGATCATGCACGGTGCATTGCTGCCTTTCACTCACCAATAACTCGAATACGTGGATGTTCTGCTCGGTGATTTGTATTTACCACTTAACTATATCCCCGATGATATACCACTCACGTGAGCGAACGTTGTGCATGCTGCTAAAATTGAAAGTGGTGCCAACATATGCATAACGAGCTACAGATCGCTACTGGATATAGAACAGTGGATATTGTTGGAGCTTGTGGAAACGAAGCTCATGGCGATCAAAATGGGGATGATATGGACGTCACCTTTTCCACCCGAACGCGTAACTGAAAATATTAAAATGTCTGCGTGTGCTATGATATCGGACTTGTCCCTTCTCTTACCTTCTCGCTACCTCTTACCTGACACGCTCAATGATCTTCACTGCAAATTGAGACTGCATCGCTCAAATATGCTTTTCCCATACAAATCGTATGTGAACTTCTTCTTGTTCTGAACCTTTGAGACGTGCATTTGAAAGGCTGAATCGGTCGCGATATCACTGCAGCGGACGGGCATGGATTGCAGCACGCCATATCTGATGTGTTGTGCCCCCCGCAAGTTTCTCAGATGGCTTAGACTCCTTGCACGGCCCAAGTATGATCAATCGAATATATTCACTCTCCGATATGTATATTCTGTACGTGGTCGTCTAGTCAAGTTACCTCCGATGTCAGGGCAATTACTTGCCATGTGAACGAACACATTGATAAAGCGCGGCACCGTTTCCGATAGACTCGTGGCTGTAGGCCGCCCGCTTTTAAAATTCGAGCGGTACAATCCATTCGATCGTTCCCCGAAGAAAATCGTTCTCGCGTATCCGTCAACGTATCCCAGATAAGTGCAACGAAATCATTTGATGCGCACATTCAGGGGCTTCGGCCACAAGAGTCGATTAAAGAACGGGTCGTCAGATTCTCGCTCGTGACCGGCGCGATTCGAGGCTGAGTGCGCCGGATTCCCGATCGCCAACATCGTGCGAAAATCAATATGATAGGGCAAGCGTCTGTCCCATTCGATCGCGCTGGGACTTTTCGCGGCTTCAAAGATAGCATCACAGAAAGCACTTCGGTTGTATTGGTAGGCTGTGTCAAGAGACGTGTCGGAATATCCGACGACACTTGATCATAATCCATTTAGTCCCAGCGGTCTCGTGAACAAGGGTTCTCTATCATCCACCACCTCTCCTACACCATACCAACTCAATAGGCACATACCTGCCATTTGCGCTTGTCCCGGACTCAAGCCCGCGACTGCCTTCGATAAAGCGACCAAGAAGCCCTTTGGAGTGTCCAATGGATGTTCTACAGCTGCAATGATGGTGTTGAGCCCCAATGACAACAAGTTCTTAGAAACCATGCCATACTTGCCCCCTCTGACCGCCACTGAGGTCGGAAGGCAGATCGACTACATTGTGCGCTCCGACTGGACCCCTTGCCTAGAGTTCTCTGCTCCCGACACTGCATTTACGACACTGCATTTATGCTGGAGGCTCAAAGATTGTGTCTTCTGTCGCATGCGGCTACTACGACATCCATTACTGGACAATGTGGAAGCTCTCCATGTTCGGATGCAACGACTCATTCCAGGTGATGAATTAGGTGTCCAACTACACCCTGCGTTCCCCGGTTGTTTCATTAATTGTCCAACGCCGCCTGTTACATTCATTCATAGCCCTCCCGTGAACCGCGCGATGTGGTCTGTTTCCACAGGCGGGACAGCCAGCGTCCTGTATTTCACAATACAGCACTTTATGTTGAATTGCTAGAATCAACCAATTGATGGCTAGGTCAATGCTAGAGATTTTTTCCCATAAAATAGCATCCATGAGATTCAAATCCTTTGGAACAGCACTGCGGATATGTGAATAGCGAGTTGTAGACGATGGACCTAATCAAGTAATGAAGATCGTACATTGTGATTGGTCGGCCAGCCTATAAAGCGCCGACCATCGCAGTGTACGATACTCTTTGAATTCAAAGAGAAGCCGTACAGCCTGACCTGCCGTAATCGTACAGACAATGGCGACTGCAGCACAATCAGATTATTGATACGTTCAGTCGAGAAGCACCGTGAGAACGCCCTAGTGGTTAGGATTCTTATGGCACGGATCCGTACCAGCATTCAAAGATCGATCTTGTACCTCATTAACGAGGACTTGCATGGTCACACGGTCCTCGAAATGCCAACCATAGGTGAAGCAGTGAGTTGAGCGCGCTGGTTCACAATCAAATTGTTAGATCCCAATCAAATTATTGGAAATCACCCCGCCGTGCTACCATGAAGCCCACCCAGCAAAGGATGCACTTAAAAAGGAAGAAACTCATGGCATCATTATCACAGATACCTGAAGGGTTTAGACTCACCCTTGAATGTACATGGGCAACCACTAACAGCAACGCCAGGTCTTCAAGAACCACTACATGCATGTGCATTGGATGGTTTCATATGAACTGATCGAAAACCATCAGCCAATGCTGCCAGTATCGAAATGCTGTCATTCGTGTGTGGTGCACTCAGTATATGTGCCTGGCACTTGCTACTATGAATCTTATCACTGATAGTAAGGTAGTAAGTGTACTGTCATCACAACATCAAATGCGAGGAGAGATATGCAGGTGCACACTAGTGCATTGCGGTGTCGAAAACAACCTCCTACCCGTCCGTGTTCAGGAAGTCTAAATGTTTGCTCGTGCTTGTAACTTCACCACTACACAGACCAGGGAAAAAATACGCGATCGTGTATAAAGATATATGCGACAGTATTTGCAGTCTATACGGGGCTAAGGTAGTGAAACCTCATTTTGTTCCTCCACAGATCAAAATGGACAAGGCAGATTACATGCAAGTGCAATTATGTCATGATTATACATTATGTCACCTTGCAAAAATTACAATGAACATTAAGCGAGACTGGCAAAAGCATTTTTTGCTCCTAACTATGCAAAGTGTTGCGTGCTTGAATACGGTTCAGTAGCCCTCTTCATCTGCATTCCCATCTTCGGGCCTAGCTTGTTGACCAACCAGGGTAGCTTCCGACAGAACGTCAATCAAGGGTTCTAAACGCTTGACAAGTCGTTGAAATCGTCGATCAAGATCCCGTAAACGCTGCAAGGCCATCTGGCTCACTTCCTCATTGGCAGCAAACTCAATTTCTTTCGTGTGGTCCACCTGTAACATCCCAAGATGTGACACCCGCACATTGGGGGAACAAAATGGCACTACATAATGTGCCTGAGGGAATCATAAAGATGGGAGACCTCTCGTGCATAAATCAACTCATACGCACAACTCATACGCACAGCATGTGCCTCGCAGTCAAGGCATGAGACGACGGGAAAATGCGACCTGAACCATCCAAAGCCGCTCGGAAGACCAGTTCGAATGCATTGATTGAAAAACCAAAGTATGCACGCTGCCAATCACGCATCGAGGCGATCTGCCGTCTACCTCGCATCAAGAGCATATCACACAGATCTAAAACGCACTTGCTGAAAAGGAAACAACCACAGTCACTGGCATAACGGAACATGAAGACCGTAAACGCGGCATCGACCCCTGTTGACTGTAGCAAGTTGAGCGATGAATGACATTCCAGAGTCCTGTACATCGTTCCAGTCGTGGCGCGCTAAAGTGCCAGGATACACTGTGCGATGGTTCAAGGCACTGGCCTGGCAGTGGTATACTTCATGTCAAATATGCAACCAAACCCTGGAGCGCCGAACATGCTATAAGCTTGGCCCCAGGGAAGTGACGAAGAATACAGCAACCACGCAAATGACCTCGCAAAAGCGCGTGGAATTATTCTGTGTAGCGAACAAGGTGTGCTAGCAGCTAGTCTCGTGCCAGCCCCCTGCATTAATCGCAGCCGGGCTTCACAAACGTACGCGGAAGAAGCACCACAACAATCTGGAAAACCACCTGCTCGTTGCCGTTGGGCAGGTTCATGCGCTGACAAAACGCAAGGTAGGCAGGTGACTCCTCAAATAGCTTGAACAGCGCATCCGACCGCTCGCGGATGCGCTCCATGATCTGGGGCACAGGCGCAAGCAGCTCCTCCAAGTCCGTGCGCACGAGGGCAAAACACTGTCCTCCCCGTACACCCGCACCCACCATTCACTTGTTCCTCACAGCTTGCAAGACTGCACATCCGGCGCCCAGCCCACGAGATTGAATCCACATCGCAAAACTCATAGAGTTTATCGCACACACCCCAGTTGGGAAGACATCGGAGTACTATCCAACAAGCCCAGTGCTGTCGTCTCTGTAGGGGGTGTAGACTCGGCTGGTTCATGCTTCCACCGAGGTTGGCGCTGATGAGCAAGCAACCACAGAACCACCCGCTAGGTCCACTGCTACTCTACTAGCAGGCTCTTTCCAGGCTTACCACCTTCTCTATCGCCTGGATTGTCATCGGGCATGATGACTCACCTAGAAGGGCAACCAGCGTCCAAGGCAGGGACAAGAACAAGCAGAAACAAGCGCTGCACACCAGAATCGTATCTGGCCGTACAGAGAGGCATCAACTCTGCGGTCCGATTCTGCGGATGTGGGGGAAGAAGCCCGTCATGCCAGTCTTCTCTGATTATTCAAACTCAAAACTGAGTTCACCCAAGTGTAGGGAGCAAAACGCACATACGAACCTCGCAGTATGTGAGTGTGGCCACCGTGGCGATGCGGCGGCCAAACTTGCTGTACAACGCCACCTCCCCGAAGAAGCGCCCCTCCCCAATTTTCGCAACCACATTGCCGTCAATCTTCACCTGCCACGCAGAAAACCGAGAAGTCTCGACACAGCGTATACCACGAGCTTGTCTCTGGGCGCCACACACAAAGCGCTCGGGCGGACCTCTACAGCAGAGGCACATCACGGGTCGCTTTCTGTTTAGTGATCCTACCAGATATCCACGAGGAGGGGGAGGGGAATGCGTCTACAGTACTCGAAACGAACTGCGCTTTGGTAAGGGTGATGCGCAACTGTGGGTTTCTTGTTGGATTGAACCTCACGCTTCTGGTCAACAAAAATCTCTAAATCCTCATGCGGAAGCGGGACTTGTCAATCTGCGCGAGAAGCAAGCCTCATGCACTGAAATATCTGCGGCGTTGAAATACAAATTTTGGATTAAGCACATCCGATGGCGCGCCTTCTGCATCAGCGTCTTGATCAGTGACTACACACACCTTATTTGAGCCATGAACTAAAGCTCCAAGTGCATTGTTAAAGCTGATACATGGTGAATATGCAGCTCCAGGCGTAGGTGACCCCGCCTATGCCCCATGCAGGGTCTGTTGATTCATCCTCCAGGTGGCGATCCTGAGGAGATGGTTGATGCCACACCCTCTGTACAGCGCCTCCATTGTACAAGCACCTGGAGCGACCCGCGGTTGATGAAGTACATGCTGTGCCCAATCTCCCCCTCAATCAGCACGATTTCGCCCGGCGGGTAGGACTTGAAGCGCAGCTTGGCCATAACGCGCGTAATGATGTCCTCATCCAGACCCTCGAACAACGGGAACTGCCGGAGCTTCTCCGCCACGGTCTTGTTCATGCTCAGCAGCACCGCCGACCGCAGCGACTGAGGCAGGTTGTTGAGGATCTCGTTCTCCCTGCCACCGCCAACAACGCCTCAAGCTAGACGCGCAGAGCACGTGTTCATGCTACTAGTTGTGGGCATGGAGGGTGTTGTTGCAGCGGTTGTACTGTGCAGCAAGGTAGCCCGCATCCTGTTCTGGTTGTTGTTTGGCAAACATGCTTACTAGTTCTTGCACGTAAAACATGTTGTAATTCGTACCGTTGGTAAAGGATGCTGCATGTTTGTATGAGTACTACCTGCTTGGCGTACAATGCACTAGCCCTTCTGTCTGAGCCGATGATTCATCAAAGGCAGCGCTCCCTAGGGGGTCCGCTTCAATGTGTGAGCGCTTGTGCCAATGGTGAAAACACATTGCTATGATATCAGGCAGTTGGGAAGTTCAGTTCGTGCTAAGAAGCAAGTGATTATGAAACTATTCACACGCTCACCCCAGCAAAGTATCTTGGAATTGCGGCTAGGCACAAAAACATGGCTGTGAGGGGAAAGTTCGCAGACTATAGCGGATTGAGAATGCGAGCGCATGTTGGATGGACCGCTTGAACGCTGCACCCCAGGTCTTAAGTTCTCAAGAAAGCTGGACGCCATCCTGACAACCCAAATTGTTCCCATGCCACATGTCTCGCAGCCAGTGTGCAAGCAAGGCGGTTGTCCAGGTGGCGGCCTACGATAGGTCGGGATACCTGAGGAACTCGCCGCCGTGCGTTTTCTTGAACTCGTAGAATTCGCGCAGGCGGTGGCGCAGGTCCTCAGGCAAGCTCCTGGCCTCCATGTATTCACTCAGCTCGTCCATCTGGTTCTGGTAGCGCACCTCGCTGGCGTTGAGGTTGGACACGAGCGTAACAATCTGCGTGATACCGTAAGCGAACGTGCTGCATCCCGCAAGCATGGCAAATACCACATACCTGCAGGAGCCAGCTCCCTCCCCCCCGGCACCCCCAAACAGCACCAAAGAACATTGAAACATCGGTGGATTTCTACAAAGATACAAACGTAGAGTGCAAAGAAAACACAACTCCCTGCACACATCCATGTTTGCCTGAATAGAAGAAGCAGGGCGCGGGAACCTCAGCATGGACAAGGGCGGAGAGGGAGGCACTCACATGCGCTCCATGTTGGTGGTGGGCACAATGTCGCCAAACCCGACGGTGGTCATGGTGGTGATGGCCCAATAGAAGGACACCACATACTGCGTGCCAGGCAGTGCATCCTCCAGCTCACCTGGCGCGCAACACCCTTCCACGCTCAGCTTGAAATGCACGCCGAAGGGAATCCCGGGACGCCCCCCTAAGAACCAGCCAAGACTGAGAGTCCCCACAGGAAAGAATTAGCAGTTGTCTAAATGGGGTCCGATCCACCCGTCTGATAGGGTCCAAAGATGTGATAGGGTCCAGCATCTATACACCCGAGTGGCAATATCAAGACAGAAATGCAGCAAATCTGCCTGATGGTGCTAGTACCACTCTGTCAACGATATCAACAAAAATAGCGCCCTGGATTCCCTGGTGGGTTGCGCCAAACTTTAGGTATGTCCCACTCTATGCGAAACACGATAGAGGAGCACAATCACAACATCTGTGCGAATGCCTTACATGCCCTTAGAACTGTGCCTACAATGGCATCACAACAGCCTGGATAGGCACTGCGGATTTCAAGGCATCATAGCAAACAGCGCGCATGTGGGGAAACCCGCTTGACCTCACCTCCATGATCAAAGTGAGCGTTGTGCGCTTTTTCATTTCGCGTGGACATGGTGAGGCGCTTGACAGATTGTCCTTCAGTACGGCTCACTTGAGCCATCACACAAGCAAGACTGAACGGTCTAAACGTGCTTGGCTGCAATAATACCATTGATGCTAGTGAGAATAGAGTTGGATGAACGGTTCCACAGCCTTGGGATACCTCGAGACTAAAGCGCTTCCAGGAGTTGAGGCTTGGCACGCGCCTGGGGTGGATTCAAGGCTGCGGACCCATGTCAACTGATGCTTGCCCTGGTTCACGGCGATGAAGAAAAACACGCAAGCGTTCCAGTGCGCCAGCACCAGCAGCACGAAGAAGAACTTGATGATGGCGCGCACGCTGCGCCGCGCACGATCCCCACCCGAACTAATTGGAGGCACTGGACAGAGACGAGAGACGCCGCGGCCATGGCCAGGGCTAGTCGGACACAACGAAACGCTTGAAGGAACCAACCACCCATGGCGTGACGCGTGTTTGCATGGATCACACCATAGGCCTGCGGGAAAAAGCATACAATACGGAAATCCAGAGCGCACTGGGATATTGAATACAGACAGACACCTCGGCCCACCAGGTTGGTTGATTTTCACGCAACCACGAGGTTGCATTTTTTTGGAGGCGGTCCTTTCACGCGCTGCGGCGTTCACAACCAGGCCTCCAGCTCTGAAGGCTTGGCACCAGCCCCAACAGATGGCTCCTGGAACAAACGCCGAGTTTCTGCCTAGAGACACACGGATCCAAACTCTTGGGCGGGATGTTTCTGCTTTACCCATTGATTATCAATGGGCATGCTTGCTGGCGGGTCGCACAGATCACAGAGTGCTAGTTCCAGTCTTCACCTCAGTCCTACGAAAGCTTGGGCGGGTCCAAGAGTTGAGGGGTGTCCATGCGATGTGTCCCAAGGCTGTGTTTGTCTGTGCAGGAGACGGGCTGACAGACGTCAGCATGTCTCACTCCGGTTCCAGCAGGTTCTAACACTGTTATCTGTGTCCATACATTTTTCCCGGTAGAGAGAGGGATACAAAAACGACGAAGGGGTGACCGCATGGAAACTTAACCCAGGCATGTGACAGGGTTAGGAAGGGGGGTTGGCACCTGAACCGGATCTGCCTCCAGAGCTTGAGGCGCCCGAGGATGCGCGCGATGCGGAACACGCGGAGCAGTCGAATGAGTTTCATTAGCCGCAAGGCCTGCGCGTATTGGGCGTCCAGCGCAAAACGGCTGCGCGGGATCTGGTCAAACGGGATGGAGCTCACCGCATCGATCCAGAACCACCTGCGCGAGCCGCCGCCAGGGTGGAGGGGCGGGTGGTGAGTGTGAGGGCCCCAGGTCTCCGCACGCGCCGTGCACCTCCTACGCAGAGCCAATAGACGGGGACGCATGCGCCGGCGGGTTGGTAGAGGGGCTGCGAGATGAGCGCACCGCTGCATGTACTTCTTGAAAATCTTGGCCTGGTTCATGATCACCATCGCGTCCTCCGTGTAACCGGTGAAGAAGTTGAACACCATGTCCACCCAGAAGATGCAATCCACCACCCAGTCGATGTAGTTCAGCGCGGCGATGTGGTCGGTGTTGAACGCGAGCCGGAACGGGATGAACACAAAGATGTACAGCACCACAGCCATCGTGAGAATGTCCCAGTTGCGGCGGAAGAAGGAGTGCGGGTGGATCAGGTACGACTCCTCGCCGTCAATCTCCCCGGTCCACTCGTCCTTGTGCTGCAGCAGCTCACGGTGCAGAGCGGAGGTGGCGGATTTGAAGCTGTCCATGGACCTCAGCAGCTGCTCCCGCGATGGCCGCAGCGCCTGGCGGATGACTCACCATCGGTGCCGAGAGTGTTGTCAGAAAGTGTTCGCGGCCCAGCAGTGCAGGGCAAGCACGCACCCTGAGGCCTTGCCAGCCTAGCCAGGCGGCACAGCACCGGAAGCAAGACAGCGTATTCTGCAATCTTCTTGGCAACCAACGTGATCGGCAGTGCGAGCTCGAGCGACATGGAACAGCTGATGAAGGTGGTACCAGCTGTTGAGCTAAGGGCTAGCAGTTCGAGTGGCAATGGCAGAAATGAGTATGTGACGATGCCTTGTGCAGCACAGGTACATGAAGGGACATGACCCTCTCCCAGAGGGTGGGAACCCTCACCAACTGAGCGGCGTGCCCAAATCTTATTCCTTGAAAACCCACATATCCACAAGCATGACTTATGATCCAAGGAGAACGTGTCTCATCATCCCCACCGGAATAGTCTGCTGATCAATGCAAATCCACCAGAAACAAACAATTGACTTGTTTCATATGCGGTTGAATGTCAACACGTGAGCACTACATGTTGGTTCACCTCTGAAGACTTTTTCACGGTTTTTTTCAAGCATAACTGCTCCAGCGTCTTGCACTGAAAAGAACTGGATGCCCTTTCATGAACGCATCTCAAAAAGAATAATAAGTTAAGGAGCACGCTTCGCTGGCGAACATATATCAATATGCCGTCAAGTCAATCCATGCATGCTTACTTGGTGCTGAAGGAATGGTGCGCGACCGACGTCATCAACACCACGCCCAACGAAAACACACAGACAGATTCAAGCCGCCGAGCAAGAAGGCTTGCCCGAACCGGCTCTTGGTTCACTCTGCTGGAATACATGCTCTCTTGGTGCCACCCCGAAAAAAACCACCGCGAAACCATGCTACGCTACCTCCAGGAAAAGTCAATATCCTCGGCATTGGAGGTGATGCGCTGCGGAGAAGGGCAAGGATACAAGCTAGGGTAACGGCTGCTCTGCTGTATCATCAATTCTGTTAAGGCTACAGAGACAGGGTCTACAGATTCACCACCCTGCAACACTACACTGCCCTCACAGAAAGCCATACCTTGCGAATCGACGCAACATTCTGTGAAACAGCGTAGTGCAAAAACACATTGATGCTCCAATAGACGTATGTTCATTTCCGCATGCACATGCCTAGGCAATCTAATCTCAAATATTCAATTTCGAAAGAGACCACGGAGAATTTTCCTACGGAAATCTTCTGCGGTGTCATCCAAATGTAATGTCAAAGTTGGGACAGTAATGTTGAATTTGAATCCCTTCGAGCGCTTTTATTCTGCATCTGTTCTTCTTTCATTTCAGTGAAACCTTTCAATTCCAAAACGTCGCTCGCTACAGGTCGCGTCGGTGGCTTCCAGCCTCAAGACCTTACTTCATTGAGTTTGGTATAAGCTTACGCACATCGCGTATATATCGCTCGGGAATTCCAGGAAAGACAAATGGACATGCCGGAGAAGCAGATATATTCTTGGGTTGCATTCAAGAAACTTTATTGGTTGTTGCTAGTCATGGTTAGATGGATACAGCTGTACACTCAACGGTAAGGAGCATCATCCGAGAAATCAGGCATTGGTTTGAGATCCTTGATTTCGTAAATCTAGGTCACAACTTAGAGATCGTGGCATCCTACTTGCCACTTTCTTGGTTAGAAATCACGTCGAACATGTCTTATCATATGCGATAGAAAACAAAGATAGAGCAACCAAATCCGATACCATGGTAGTTCCTACTCATGATCGCAAGAACAGTACAAACCACCTACCCTGCCAGGTGATACACACAAATTATCGTTTTGTAGGAATGCACCAGTTGGCCACAGTTGAGTATATGCACACGACACCATGTACAACACACTCATTAATTGTGCCCACTTACAGTTGCTAGGCCTAAAGCCTTCCGACTGGACAAATCACTTTCTCCAAGGCATGTTGCGAACTTCATTCCTTTTCCTCCTCTTTTGCGTTCAGAGAGAGTACCGGGTCCATTGACAGAAAATCTACGAGGTCATAAACCGTGGGGAAATCGAATTCTTGAGATACAGCGCATCGAATCTGATATCATTCCCGATAATGATCACAGCGAAATGTCATTCCTGAACAGCAATACCCTTGGTGATTTGGACTAAATGAGCAGGTTGTAGTCGCAAATACTTGCTGCAAAGTTCGAGCACCGAAAATACGCGAGCATAAGACTTAATGCGTGAAAATCGGTTAACAGCGCCACGAGCATTCACACCATGAGCCTCTTCCTTGTGGAAGTTCCTGTCAATTGGAGTTTTGCTCGTGTTGCCCGTTCGTTCTCCTTCTGCTCCGACGGTGACCCTATAGCCTCCCGGGAAGGTTCCAGCAGGACGTCTGGCGCGACCTTGTTCATTTTTCTTAGTCTGAAATTTGCCTCGAATCACAGCACGAAATCGAATCACGATCAAGAGTGCAGTTGGGTACGTCCGCAAGAAGACGGGTTGCAGGCGGTCTTCATATGCTGTGGGGCCAGTCGACTCATGCGTGCGCAGCCCCTAACCGGGTGCGGTGCGACATGTTCAATATGGAGATTTGTAATTTGGACAATTGAGGATATGGGCAATCGATGGCCACCTGGCAGACGGCCGTACGTTCGGATCTCATGTTGCCCGTATCGGGGAGCCACAGCCATACAAGAATCAACCCGCGCGAGCAGCATCCCCAATTGGTTGCACTCTACGTGAAAGAGGAACCTAATTTTTGCCAGTATCCGAAAACAATCATGAAAATGATAAATGATCAACCATCTTCGATTAGCGAGTGATCATACCTATCGCCTGAAGAACCACCAGGAAAGCTGGAGGTAAAATAATGTGTAACTGGATATCATCATGATGCTAAAACAGCCATGATAATCATGATATTTGCAATCCAAATCAATGGTGACAATATATATGATATATCACAATATTGATGGTAACAACAATATGGTAAGGGGACATGACCCTTACCACAAGGGCGGGGAGCCATGTCAATTGAATCGCGCACTAGGTTCTATCGTTGCACAAGGTTCCCTTCGAAATCCGTGTATCGTGTCACGCAACACCCAGATTGCGAAGGAGAACGTATGTCTCCATCGTTATCAAGACAGTCCTAACTGTGAAATTCCATCCGAAATGAACTCCTAGTCTGAATCA
>NHOP01000506.1:0-14673 GCA_018697155.1 Pyramimonas parkeae | reverse complement strand
GCGTATGCGCCTGTACCCAACTGCATACTATTAATATGAGATCATCAAATGTGAACTAGACTCATCCGGTATAATCGCTGTGCATGTGAACATATGGATAGTCAGCAAGCAGATCTCACAGTTGCTCCGGTAACCGACTGTATATGATTTAGGAGTCTGTTTCATATGGATTTTCACAGGTCAGCACTGTCTGGATGTAGATGATGAGATATGTTCTCCTTGGACCACGGAATCTGTATGTTGACACGATGCACAGATTTTGAAGGCTGCCTTGTGCAACGATAAAACTGTACGCGATCCAGTTGACATGGCTCCCCGCCTTTTGGTAAGGGTCATGTCCCCATATATGTAGATAAGTTCTTCAGTTTTTCTGTGTATCTTGTCGGGATTCATAATTTCATGGACATAGATCGTTTCCAAACATGCCTGTTCCTCAACTGAGGAGTTGCGCAATGGTCTCTCAAGCAATACACATGTCCAGCAAAGATGCATGTCCACTCAGGGCTGTTTCTGGCTCAACAGAACGAATCGGAAGCGTCAGATTCTGTCCAAGCCATGCAAGGGAAGGTAGTCTAACTCAGGCCCTTCTGTTACCTTGCAAGAAATTGCTGTACACTCCATGATTGTTTCATTCTGTACATTAGTCATGCAGGTTGGAGGACAAGCAACTTGTATTGTATCAAAAGTGAACAAAGAGGCTGTCTGATGACGTTAGCAAGCTTGGAAGATGCTGGAGGTGGACCGGAAGGCTCTCACAGCAGTCCCTATGGTGCATACAGTATTTGCAACATCCGCTGGCAGAACAATTTGTTCTGTAGGCGGATGCTGCAAATAGTTTGAGCATAAGAGGATGGTGATAGCGACCATATGAACTATCAGTAAGTCTGGATACCAAACCAGACCTGCATGCCTATCAAATCACTCTGGCAGGCAAATAGGTCTCATGCTATTTCGAAGTTATTGAGATCGACATATTTGCCTTGAGAGGACATAATGCAACAAACTAAATTGTGTCGGGTGCATTGAATACACAGCGCACTATGAGTTTGAGAGCTTGACTTGCATACTCCATAGGGATCTGACAAGGGCAAAAACCAGCATCGACCAATTATAGAAAACTTCCACATCTTGTTCATCATTTGAATGCCAAAGCCACAGACTACAGAAAAATGCATCTCTGAAATTCATGTCAATTTTTTGAGCTGTTATGTCAACAAACTTGTCCTTAACTCAAGAATAATTACCGCCACAACACATGTGACACATTTCAGTTTTGCGCACAACGATTGTATGGACACGTTCCATACATGAGAGACACTTCTGTGCCTGCAGGCGCACTCCCAATAGAGCTTGAAGTATTTTCACCCTGATCTAAAGCGAACTTGCTGAATCGAGGTGCCCTATTCAAACAATCATTGATATCGAAGAAGGACCATCAATCAGAAACATTGAGATCTCCTTCTCAAAGGAATCATTGCTTCACTATCTAGACAGGAAGAAAAAAGAGAGTACTTTGGAAAGTATCATAGCTGTCAATGATGAAAGAACTCAAAATTCTTAAACACATATGTAGGACTCTGATCTGGAATATGTGCTAATGTGCATTGCGATGTTCTGTATCCAAGCTATGGCACAAAAATCCAAGGCCGCGTTGTTGATCCTACCATTGATTCAGTACACTGTTTGAATATGCATCTTGTGCATGTTATGTGTGTCTATAGGATCTGTGACCAAAGTTAAAGAGTTTCAAGAAGTTATACATTTGTATTCAACAACATGTGTACAATTTTTGCACAAACGTTTAATTTGTGAGTGCAAAGCATCCAATTTCTTCTAACAGTGTAGTTCGTACCTCTTGCGCAGCCTCGACCCTTCTCAGTGCTTCTGTTGCAGCCTATAGGCAATGGAACCGCAAATCTGAAATGCCACTTTAGCTTGATTATGACCTTTGGCTGTATACCGTGTACAGCAGCATAGTAAGAAAATTACTGCATTCCGAAAAAAGGGTAAGTGCGATTACATCTGCATTTTCAACTGGGTATTGTGACAGAGTTCAGGATACATGTGTGCAACATAGTTCCAAGCATCGATTGGCACACGAAAGTGCACCCAATCCGCATCATTTTCTGCAACTGCAGTCGTCACCGTGCGGCATATTTGCGAAAATACAGGAGAGGACTGTGATTCCATTTCCCCGAAGGGAAATTCAAGCTTGCATAGAATCTTCTTGGATGCATCGTCAATGAGATTTAAAACCTGAGTCATAGGATACACACCGAGAATACAATGCTGTCAGAATATTGCAAAATTCTATCATTGTGGGATCATTTGACTAGTAAGGGAAAGCTGTCATTCCTGAAAATTCGAAAGTGATTTGTATATTTGATTGAGACGTGCATGCCTGAAGTTATTACCCTGGGAACGTAATGATTTTCAGAAAAAAATATTGCGAGTGTAGGCTTCATTTATATTATCTAAACTCATATGGAAGGTTGGGTGTTTTTCATATAGACACCATGAGTGGATTCAAAACACCGTGCCTGATGTTTGTGGGGATTGAGAACATGACTTTGCTAAACTGACCTTCTTGTTGCAAGTGAACGCTGTCAGCCGATTTAATTCCACATATGCATCTGCCCATTCTGAAAGAAAGTTGTGCAGAAAATTACGTTTACATATCAGCAATGTGCACAAATGAATTGCAAATTGGCATGTGTCACCTTCGCACAGTTTGTTCACACAAACTGCATGTTATATGAGATTTCGTCCATAAAGTCATGTCGGCATGCAGTCGCGTGCATTGGTGAAATACACAATATATCACGAATGCGCTGCAAATTTTGAGAGGAGGCATTTTGTTGCTGTGATTGTGCGAGTCAATACGCTCATAACATACGCGACACCCGTTAAGAAGTTCGCATTTCAATGTTCAAGCAAAAATGCCAACCACATAGCCAATGAATGTCGTGTACTTGAATTCAAAGATAATTTAAACGAGCAAAAATCATGCGATTTTGAAGCGTTTCCGCTTTTGCGAATTTTTCATTTGCAAGATGCGCATACTCTCGATGACTTGTTTCGTCAAATATTTGTCATAGTTTGTTGCTTTCGTTGACTGGCGCTAAAACGTCTGTGTTGCTATACTTCCTTAAACATGTTAGAGTCAAGTCCCCACCCCTTGCATACGCCCTGCACTCTCCTGTCGCTGCGGTGGTTGGGATTTGAACAGTCGCCATGACGGAATAGATTCAGCAACTCCTTACCGCGCAAAATTTCCATGTGCCCAAGTGGGGTGTCGCCATGGTAGGTGATGATTTTCCAATACGCGTCCGCGTCATTTCATGTGACGGTTATGCACGATTGACGACAGTCCTCGGTTATCACGATTCTCGTATGTTCCTTGGCGTAAGACGTTCTTGTTCGAACAACGAGTGTTGCGGATCCGCCGTGTGATTATGGTTTATGAAACTATGAAGTTTATGATGAATTCTATTTCATATTGTGGCACGTTCATGCTGACTGATCACACAAATCCAATAATTTCTCGAACGCTCGAAACTTTCCCATGTTCCTCACAAAGTGTGTCGGCATGTGCAATGCTATCCCAGTTTCAACGCGATACGAATGGTCAAATCCTAGTAAGGTCGAGTTGCTTCCATTGCCATACTCTCGCTTCTTGCACATCGTATTACGTTTATTTCTAGGCCTTGCTCGCAAACCAGCTCGGTTCTCCACGCTGACACGGGCCTGCCTAAATTTTTGGGTGGCTCGGCGGATCTCACATGCTTGCAATGATTCTACGAATCCCCTGATGAGCTTATTGGTCACAGCCACAAGACGTTTCGCAGTGATTGTCCTAGACGCCTCGCATGCGTCCTTTCGTATCGAGTATGCGTTCGTTCATATGCACACACGCCACATACACTATGATCTACATGCCACCGCTGTCAGCGAACAACGCTATCACAATAGCACACTACCGCGCACGCATACGGTAACACAAACAGATTAGACAAATTGCAAGCTTGGTGACCATCTTAATGTGTTCTAAGGAACACTGACCCCATCAGCACGACTTTCTCTTCAAATGTGAAAGTCTCGCTTCACCGGCTCACTCAGGTTGGCCAGTTTCATCAGCCGTTGCAGATTTTGAAGAGTTTGACGGGGCCCCACTTCTACCATTCCATGCGCATTAAGCATTTGGATGATGTTCTGCAAGGCAGGCACATGCACAAAACTAGTGTAATGAATACGCCCTTGTATACTGAATTGTCACCTGATGAGAGAAGAGCTGCAACTTTCTCACACCTGATATGGACCTCAAAGGATGAGTGCCTGCACCCTTGATATTGAGCACTACTTTGGAGCGAGCAATTTTATGATCACACAGGATTCTGGCGTTTTCAAACGCCAATGATTGAATTTGCTATCCTCTCAGCAAGAAGCATATCGCACCTTATTCAGGAGAAACACTGCATAGGAAAACCGTGTGCTCTCCGATCCCTCTGAGAACAGCGGAAAGTCTTCCTTTCCTAACACAAATGCATGCTGCCATATTCCCAAGGGCATCCGCGCCTAAGTGAGCTCAGATATGTACTGTATTTGTGTCCGATAATTCGTGCAACTTCAAAAACAGCAGACTAGGTATGCTGATTTGGAAATTGCATACACGGTTTACCCGGCAGGACAAAAGAAATACGAACCGGTCTTTACCAAATCACACCTGCGCTTTCGTATCAAATACTCAAAGACAAAATATTTGCTCGTGCATTTGAAACACTGGGAAACTACTACATCAAGCGCACAACACCTCATTTGAATATTGCCAACAAAGAGCATGCAATGCATACATTCATCGTGTACCTTCCCTGCTGTTGTTGGACTCTCGAGGTCGCGAATGTACGAACAAGATCCACCCTGAAGGACCATGACCAAACACAGTAAGCCAAGTTTTTCATTAATTGCAAGGTAAGTGCATACAGCAAAAATTAATGAAAAAGCTTAACAGGTGCTCATTTCTCAGGTTCAAATCTTTGTACTCTATCACGTCCCCAGTGGCTCCAATCAAAGTCAAGATAAGGATGGTGCCGAAAGTTTAGTCATGGCCGAAATAACAGGTGGCCTTTGCATATAATGTTCGTGTTAATCGCGTGTGCTTTACTGGGATTTTGACTCAGGGCATCCACGCACCGGAACTATGGGATAGCGAAGAGGCACGTCCAAATAATTTGATAGTAGAGCAACACAGTGGGCAACGTAGCCAAGGGCAGTAGCTGCCTGCGCTTCCTCCACCCGCCCGAGCTCATTCTTACGTCTCCCCACCTGTACAGGGAATTCACAACGCTCTTCACTCTTCATCGTCATAAATAAACTTGGATGTGTTCTGCATTTTCAAGCGTAGAGCAGTCGGAATTACATGGTTTTCAATGGGTATGGAGGATATCCTGCTCTAGTGTCCCAGCGCTCATTGCAAATGAAAATCGGGGATCTGGACTGCGACGAAAACAGAGCCGCTGTTTGCGGCCGCCAATTGTGGAACAGAATTGAATGTAGCATTGTTGAATTTGAATTGTGTGGGTCAAGTCAAAGTACTCAACAGTCGTCGATGTAAATGCTATAATTCTGTCACAAATCTTCCTGAGGATGTAGCGTACACTGGCTATTCGTGGCTCGCATACTGCATTATAATACATTCTGTACTCGTGACTTGTAGACAGCGCTCCCTTTTCGTTGCTCAAGCCGAGGACATTCAAACGAACCTGACAAGGGATACAGGCACGATTTGTATGGTATCCATGCTCAATGCAACCCACTGTCTTACAAAGTGTATTCTGAATGGAGTAGTTGACACGCTACGGAATCAAACAACAACCTGTTTGTTTGACACGACAAGCCGCTGTGCACGCCTGGAGCATTTTCCGAACACGTACTCTGGGGTCCAGCGGCACCCTACATATAGTCATCACGTTGCTCGGCATCAGCTGCCCTCCACCTGGCAGTGGCTGCGCTTCCTGGCTCGAGGAGTCCACAATTTCGAATTTCTCATCCAGCAATCCGGCCGCATTGAGTGCGCTGGGCGGCACCGCCATGACGCTGTACACTTGGCTCAGCTGCTTTACTAGGTCCCAGCGGCGCGTGCACAGCTGCCGTTGAGCCAGCATAAGGCGGCCTACACCTTGGCTACCCGACAGCAGCTTCTCAGCCTGCACACACGGGGAAGTGTGTGAAAGTCAGTCTGGTCGCCTCAGAAAAGGTTGGCCAATGGGAGAGCGCCTCCTGGCGCAGGCAGATTGAGGCGGCCCGAGGTGATATCAGCAAAGTCAAGCCACCACAACAGCAGCATGAAAAGCTCTTGTCCACTTGCATTGACCCCAAAAAACAAGCACGTCCCATCGTTGGACACGCAAATCATGTGCAAGAGTAACATATGGTCCGTGGACGTACGTAAGGATTGTCTCTCATCTCATACACGGAATCCATCATTTTCCTTGGCTGTCCTGACTTCCCACCCAGAGGGTTAGAGTTGCTTCTATGTATGTATAGGAACAGATACCTTACCCAGTGGGCAGGAAGCTATGTCGCGCATTTCTGTTCAGCTTCCATAACTTTCCAAGCTAAACCTGCGAGCTCATGTACCATGATAAGTTCTTGCTCAGTATCAACAATTTGAGTCCAAGAATACGCTCCTTATGATTGCTGTCAGACTGCATGCGGATATCTCACAATGACACGAAGTATACATGGCATCGTCAAATCTAAGCAACTATTGTTGATTTGTCACCTTTATTGAGTAAGGGTTGAGGATTGAAACCTTCCATTCCATCGGCCGGCAGCATTGTTGTTGAAAAAGACAATCACCATAATGGTAGAACATGTGTGAAGAAAACTGCATATAAACCCTTCTTCAGACTTGGAGAACAATGGAACATATAGGCATCTTGACAACCCAGGTGCATTGATATGTCCATTGCGCGCATTTTCAACTACGTCAGTCTGTCATGTATCATGACATCTCAAGGAGAGCGGAAAAGGAACGTTTGGGTTGACGTGTAGAAATTCATATAGATGTGTGCTTAGTCATGAAACCTGTTTGTAGGTTTTATGACCAAGCAAACAATAAAGTTTGGATCGCACAGTGTGCAAGGAAATCATGAGAACTTACCCAAGGCATTTTTGTCGCTGGACCATATGATCAAGTGCAATCCATTGAATCACAATTGAACTCACATGCAGCTGTGGGTTCGCAAAGACGGATAGATGAGTTCAGATAAAATAACTTGGTCAACGTGCGGCATTCGTAGGTCATGGATCCATGCAAGACAGTTTACCAACCATATTTGACAAACCAATTCATTGTATCCATCTAGTGTCATGTGTACACCCCTGAGGGAATCCACATACCGCCCCAACATGCATTTTGAAATTGCTTGGATAATATGTCTGTTCAAGATCGTCCGTGTGTGTGAAAAGTTCTGGTTACCTCCCGGAGGATCCCTGGCTCTTGAATCTAGGTTCACTCATCGATTGCTTGAAACCAGTGGCGATGTATACTTTAATTCCCTGTATTGAATTGAGCACATAACACTGTGACAAGTGGCATGTTCTGAGTCGTATGTGAGTTATGAATGCTATCCGATTGAGATGGTCGACAACTACTGACCTTGCGTTTGACGCCCAATACACAGCTTGCACTCCGATGGGGCATGGTCATCACACTTGGGGTTGATAATAGTTCCAAAACCCCAAATTGTGGAACTGTTCTGTGAATTGATACATGTCAGAAGAATAGTCCCAGCAATTACCTCGTTTCTGCATGATATATTTGATCTCACCATATGCATGTCGTGGAAATGCAATCGTAATCCGAGACCCAGCAGGCTGAAGGGTCCAAGTCCTTGTACGCGCAAATCGTTCACGGCAACGCATGAACAAATAGAGCCTACACACTAGCATGTCAATGTATATGAAATACAATGTGCTCATTTCAGATGGGAGTGCAAATATCAGCAAACTGTTCCGATGGAGATGATAAGGCACACCTCCTTGGATACGTTGCGTGCGCTTGACGTGGTATATGGGTGTTCAGCGTTGCAGTTTATCGAAGTTGCATTTCGCACGTTACTCGGTTGACATAGCTTTCTGTCCGGTGGGTTGGGGTCATATTCCTATACACTGTCTGTTGTGTGCGATTTATGTAGAGTCAGACACCAGTGTGTAAGCTCTGATCATTCAGACCACTGAGGAGTGTGAGGAGTATCCAAGCCTGCAGCTTGCTGGAGCATAAAGCAGTATATCGAACACATCCAAAAAATGTAAACAAATAAAAAAGATTGTTTGTTTGAATTTCTGCGAAGTTGTCGACCAACATTCTAACCACAACTCAGACCCGCCGCGCTGTAGTCTTCATTGCTGAGTAAACCCTATATATGAAGCGAAATTACCCCTACCCACTGGGCGGAAAGCCATGACGATGGAGCGAAAAGCTGTGTTCTATTGATTCAAAGTGTAATCGAAAAGCCCATGTGCCTTGTAAGACACACACAGCAAAGGCCCCATTTACGTGGTTCACGTAGTCCATATTCCCCACCTGAAAAGCCACCTGATACTTGCGCATTCATATGAAACATACAAGGCAGTACACACAGGTATTTCTCTTTCTGATGTACGCTTTTCGAGCTGGGACTGTGGATTTGTTCAATCCAAGACGCTGAGAGCCGATATGCTTGGAAACTTATGATTACTAATCCTCGGTGATGCACCAACGTACAGTATTTACGCAACAGCATCTAACTGAATATGACACGTGTGTTCCTTATGAATGTGTACAGGTCAGCAGGCAAATCCGAACAGCGTGACAAGAGATGTTGTCCAAATATCCTACGCTGATTTTTGGAGTTGATAACCAGGCGTTGAAGATTCCTTTGCGCTGCGGCAAAATGTAGCACGTGTCTCAGTTCAAGGGCTTCCCGCCGTCTGGGTACAGGTCATATTCCTCAAATACACGCAAATGAATGCATGTTTGACTATTCAAAGCAATCAGCTTGCTGTATGCTGTCATGCATACATAAGCATGTACAGGTGCGATGGTTTACTTGTCATACATGCTATAGATAGCACAAGCATAACCAGTGTACTAGGCCAGATGCAGCCAATTGAAAGTGCGTCTGCATCTTGCGCACATGTCAGTGACGTGTAAAATCAGGTTGGTCATGAGTGTCCTCTGCTGTACAAGCACCATGCGCCCACATCCCACCGACAGCGCACAACTCCACCTTCAAAACACTCACTCGTGTCCCGGGACCATGTAATCGAGTGCTCACCTCCTTGCGGCGGTGGTTTGCGGCGTGGATGTGCCGGAGCGCCTCCGGCAGGTCCATGGCGCGCTGCTTGAGTTGCCGCCGCTTGGCACTCACCTGGGCCTTACGCTCCGAGAGCTGCGCAGTCACCTCGGCCAACTTCTGTTTCAGCCTGCGCGGTGAGCCACGCACAAACTTGAGGGATCTCCACAAGAAAGTGTGGTGGAGGGTGGTGGGAGCTCTGCATGGGAAAAACCTTTGGAACCACCAGTTTTCATGGTGGTTGTTTAGGGAACTGGTACCATCATTCGCTAATTGCAGATGACACGACCAGCCAGCATGGCCTTTTGATAAATGATCGGCCGAGGCAGTACGTATCATTCTGGTTCCTTAGGCAACTGGTATAATCACTTTCGTATCAACGATGACCCGCCCGGTCAGCATGGCCTTAAATAAATCATCGGTCGAGTCACCTCCTTTCCATGCCGGGACTGGAACCCGGTCTTGCCACAAATCAAGCTGACGCCCTACCAACTAGGCCACCCAGCATGATAATCTGTATCTTTGCTCTGCATTCCTCAGCGCCTGGCACCTATCGTGAACGTTATCCTATGCGTTTCGTTTTCAGGGCGCGCTTGAAGGGTCCCGGAGGTGAGAGCACGATGGAAGCTTGCAAGTGAGGTGGGCAATCGGAAGAATCGTGGCCCACAGTCATGGTTGTACCTGGGCAACACCCTTCACCTGGCTGAATCTTACAGAGATGCTGAAATCCTTGCGTAGTCTGCGCTGATCCACGTTGCAATACCAAGATCGAAAAGATAACTTTCTTGCAAGATCAGGGCACATGAATTGAGGCTAGCATCCCGCTACAGGCTAAATCGCAAATGAGAGATGGTTGAGACATCGCTTGGGTAATGTGTATAAGGCGACAATCAAATTATGAGAAGTGAATTGAATTTCTCAACGCAGTTGCATGTCGGAAAACCGGAATTCAACAGAACCCGTCAAAGACTGTACATCAAGAACGAAACGCTGGCGGGCGAGGACGCTTATGATGGTGTTTGAACAATGTTGAATTTACTTTTTTCAAGCAGAACAGTCTTGATAGTGGACAAAGAGGAGCAACCATCTGCACGATTGATTCGTGCATGGATTCAGCAGAACGGTCATCCCAATCACCACCCGTTCCACACTAAGGCCGCTTGAGTAACGCTCATGCTGATATACGAATACGAGTTTCAATCATCCGATGATGTACATCAGATGGTTCTGACCATTCTACGGAATCTTTGTATAGCTGAAAGACGCAACATACAAGGCGTTCCTAAAACCACCGGGTTCCACAATGAGCAGCATGTGGGGGGCTGATAGGCAGACTTGCCGTTTACTGTCTTGTCTACAGCAACTTGCACTTGAGCCCTGGGCATAGATAGATACCAAGCCCGCAATCGATTGACGAATCGAACTCAAAAAATCGAACAGCCTTCCCAGCTGTTCAAGCATAGGACAATATCATCAACAGTCCCATGTTTTGTGACACCACATCCCTGTGCTGGGAGCCCACCTGGCATTGTTCATGCGGGCCTCCGCCAGCTGTCGCACGCGCTCCTTGTGCTCCGCATGCATCTCCAGAGCGCTTAACAGTTGTTGCTTGGTGGAGGCGTGCTTCGCCTTGACTGCCTCCAGGTGGTCCACGGCCTCTTGCAACGTAGCCATGGAGTCCATGTAGGCTTCCACGTCCACAATCTGCTTGGCCCCACAAAATCGTGTACCCCGAGAGCGTCAAGAGGATCAAAGGTGCAGAGGCACAGTGTAAACACCAACACAAATCTGACCATGTTGGGTAGCCTGGATGGTAGGGCATCGGCTGAGTTCTCAGTTGCCGAAGTTCGAGTTTCAAAATGGATATATACTGCCAAGGCTCGGGATGTAGTGAAGGCCATGCTGGCTGGTGGGTCAGAGAGTGATCATACCAATCGCCCTGTTACTCACAACGATATCTGGAGATTTGTTTGTTTGTGTTTGAAATACGTGCAAGTATGGTACGACATGACAGCTTTTCTACGTCGGTGAATGTAGACACCGATCAATAAGGAGCCTACATTTCCGCACTCGACCAACCTAGCATGCGGAAAGCAATTATTCTTAAAAAAACAGAGCCACAGCACTGATTCCAGGAAACATATACCACATTCATTGACAAACGCTCTGATAGAATATGACCTCATATGACCAACTCAGTATCTCTACATGACATGGCTAGTATTTCATAACAACATGCAAAGCTGACAGTTAGGACTTGATTCTTCCAGGGACATAACCCGTTGATTCTTCCACAGATACCCTGAACCGCTACATTGCAAACCACCATTCGCTTTGTTGGACATGCAACATGACTGCATCATTCAAAAAACCGCTCACACGATAAGGAGTGCGAGATGTTTACCTTCGGCGTGACCGTCGCTGGCTGCTTGCCATGCCTGCTGCTCGTCCACAGCTCCAGGGTTTCCTCCGCCAAAGGAGATTGCGGGTAACACGCCCTGAAGACCCAAATGACTGTATCAGGCTTGGAAGATCTTTGGCCATGAATGTGCAAGGAGTGCTAAGCGGTGCGCACGCAATAGACACCAGGTATAGATTCAAGAGTGTACGGACGGTATGGGGCTCGATTTTCATCTAGACTCGTCTATTAAATCAGAAGCGTTTGATCAAACACCTCGTTCTGCATACATCAGGCCATTGCAAGAAACGTGTGAGGCAACTTTCGTTTCAAAAGGAGGGGCGGCACGTATCGCTGGTAGGGGGATGCGCATCCCTACCGCACCAAACTCAAGCTGAACCACAGGTTATCATGCAGTGATGAGAGAACCTGCTATACTGCATCTGTTGGGCATGTCACTCATTAAAACAGCGGCGTTGATGGCGCCATGCACATGATGGGGCACTTAACCCAATATGTTCACTGCAACATGAGACAAAAGCTATGCCCACTTTCAAAGTGCGACATCAATCTGCTCGTTAGCCATGGATGACAAATGCATTGGCGAAAACAATAACCGGGGCATGCCCGATCCCGGCTGATGGGAAGCCGCACCAAGACCCACTAAACAAAATTCCTTAACGCCTCAACTGCGTTCAGAGAAAAAGCGCACCTAGGCTACCACACATGCATGGCGCAGGTACGCAATGTATTTCCTTGCGGGTCACAGAATGTATTGCCCAAGTCCCCACAGTGACTGCACTGCAGGCCTGATCATTGATTTGTGGCAAAGTTGAAATAGTGGTTGCATTGTAGCAAAAAACGTCACAAGAACAGAGTTGAATGCAACATGTTGCCGCTGCCCAACTTAGAACATGCTTTCTAGGTACAGTGCATCACAATCTGCAATCATATACACTGTTGGCAACCAAGAAAACTTAATTGACACCCGAAATAATTTACAAGGATGTAAATGACGCAGAGCACCTCTTATCTGTTAGCAAGGACAGGCCTAAACCCATTGCACCTTCTGTAGACAACATTTCAATATATACAGCCTAAGTTGTTATCTGTGTCAAGCTAAACTGTAAATGAAAGCAAAGTCATACAAATTTCATTATTGGGAATACTCAGAAACTTCCGGTGGGGACGAATTTTATATTCAAACTGGGATACCTCAATTGTCAACCGAGAGGGAAGTCATGTCGACAGAGTCACGCACTTAAAGTTCTGTCAAAACGAACCATGACCAGGTCAGACATATATAGCATAGAATATGAGAAGATGTGCTCCACTGTGCCAATTGGAACAGGCTGATGATCAATGCACATCCATGTGAGCTAAACATGGCTTCATGTATATCGGATTACAGATGAACGCTTACAAGCAAGCTGTGCTGATATGTATCGAGCCTGTAATGCATCCAAGAGCGTCAGCCTGAAGCTTCTTGAAACAATACCTTAACGTTCAAAATGTACAACCATTTTCAGGCAGAACCGAAACAGGGAAACACACGAAGCTTGCACGGAAACACATATGTACCAGGCAGCATGCCTTGCCAACGTCAGATGGCGCAGTGGGTAGAAACAACATGATTGGAAAATATCACAAAAATGCCTTAGCAAGGGTTTGGCTGTTATGTAAAGCACGGAGTGTCTGCGGGTGCACTGCAGATAACAAATGACTCCATCAACCGTGTAATCAAACAGCGGAACTCTGACAGCGTTGACCAGCTTCGTTTATAACAACAGTAAACCTGTTGTGCTCTCATGCTAGGTGCGCTGGGCGTGGCGGGGTTTTACCCCGGCCTAAAGGGGGTCACGGAGGCGCTTGCTCCCAGGTAGCGTGCGAGGGCAGGCAGCACATAGAACCCATTCCCCAGAACGAGCACCAGGCTGTTTCTGGGCAATCCGTCTTCGGCCTTGGGCAACCTGTACCCTAGCGGATGCAGCGTATTCAAATCAACCACCTCCGAAACCACCTCCGTCTCCGGGTGCGCAGGGTCCAGGTGGTAGCGACCACCCTGCAAGTTCACACCAACTCAGCCCGCAAACCATCCACTACCGACGTAGTCCGTCCGGAGGCTTTTGCCGAACTGACCAGGCATGTTCATCAATACTCATTCCAACCCTGATAAGTTGAACAAGCACATAGGCCGGGCTACGTCACCTGGCACTCTCCAGGTTAGTGGTGAGGTAGCCGCGTATTCCCTTGGCTGCTGGAGCGTATGAGAGTCGTGAAAACAAACCACAAAAGTGCCCAGCCATCGCCGGAGAGTCTGTGACAGCCGATGGTCCTAGCATGTCGATGCATTCACTGACGTACTTATACAAATAACCGTTGACAATTCCTCATTGATTCTTTGCAGAAGTACAACCACACCCCTGCTCGCACATTGCGCAGAGCCTCGTTTAACCCGTATGCATGAATCATCAGCTGGGTCATCCGTAAACGATGGCTGGATGAGTGCGAAACGAGCGAGTAAGAGAGAGGCCACGCGTCCGCCTAGACAACATTCTCGCTTCGATACAAAATGGGGAGCAATGCCCGACTGCAGTACCGAACCCACCTCGGCCGGGGAGGGCGAGAGCACAGCGCTGGCGCGGATGGCGACGTGCACGTGCGAGCGCCGCGTGGCCGAGTTCTTGGAGCTGCCTAGGAAGTTCTGCTCCCACGTCGGGCCCGGAATGGCGTCCCACTGCGGGTTGAGGGTGCCCACTGCTGGCTCGCTCGTGTATAACGGGCACGGGTCGATTTCGAATTCGTCTCCGGAGGATGTGGCGGCGCGCATCTCAAACTGAAGCGCGAGGCGGCTCACATCGGGAACCTATCCCCATTACCGCAGCTGTGAACACTGTCAGTGGTGGCAACAACACACACTGGGATGCACAACTTGGA
>NHOP01000505.1:0-14679 GCA_018697155.1 Pyramimonas parkeae | reverse complement strand
GGGACCTCGGGCGCACGTGCTTGCGCTTCTGCACCATGTGTGCATATGTACCAAGTGCATATGCATCAGAACACACTTTGCATTACATCCACTCTAATGGCTCTGTTCGAGGAGCATCGGGGTGTTGCCCATACAGCCACAGCTTCGATCCCAGGAATGCAGCTTTTTTCCCCTCGGCTGGTGAGTCTGGGTCGTCTGTCTTGCTGGCGGGTGAGTCGCCGCCTGTGAGCGAGCGGATGCTCCGATCGCCGAGCATGGCAGACGGGGGCCAGGCTGGCTTGGACCCTCCTTACTCTCTCTCTGGTGCCGATTGGGGCTCTTTTTTTGTCCCTGGTGGCGTGCACAGGGTGAGACCCCGGAGGAGATTGCCGGGCTGGCTTCCGCCATGCGCGCCAATGCTGTTGGAGTGGACTGCGGGGCGGGCGTGCTCGACATTGCGGGCACGGGTGGGGACGGGTGAGCCTGCGCCCTGCTCCACACATTCCACGCCACGCAGGCCGGTGCAATAGAATTTGGTGGTGGAATGGTTCGAATTTTGGCATCAAGATATGGTCATGCATGTTTCCAAAGGTTTGGATACAGATTTTAAAGGTTGCCTTCTGCAGCAGCAATATGTATACAGGGATAGGACCCTTGCGCAAAGGGCGGGAAGCCGTATCATGTGCTTAATTCGACCGCTATGCAGGGAAACTTTTACAGCCTGTTCTAGCAACTCAAAATGGTTAGTACACCCTCTGCAGTGGGCAGGAAGGCACACTAAGCAGGCACAAGACTGGATCGCGTGCAACCTCCACACTTCTTCACCGAAACATACCGTGCACCATGGCTGTGCATTGGAACTGCGCCAGCCTGACCAACTGGTGTATGATTCAGTGACTGAAAGGCCCAGTCGCAATTCAAACGTGTGACCTCCCAACCTGCATGATGTGTCGCCGACCAAGGCAAAACCGCTCGTAACGGGACTCGAACTGGTGCAACCTTATGTGCACCAAAGTCCGCCAGATAGTGTGGGTTCGAACGCGCAAGTGCATGATGGGGGACATGTACGAGCTTGCAGATATTGTCAACAGACTGGCTTCTGAACAGGATGCATACTTGAATCAAAGCTGTGAAGGTTGACCACTCATCCAAGCCCACAAGCAAGTTCCAATGTCGGTTGATGTCTGATGCAACCATAGCAATACCACGAGAGAGTGCTGGTCGTGTCTTTCGGTTGGTGTAGAGGCTCCGACTCATGCGGACTGTGTTTGCCACAAATAGGATCGGCTCCGTCAACATTTCTACCGGGTCTGCTATTCTTGCCGCGGCCGCCGGCGCAAAGGTACGCTCCAGTAACCTGACCTATTTCACGACACCGAGCCTTGTGAGCGACCATGAGGCCTGTGAGGGAATGCGCATGTCAATCTGCCTGTGTCTGAGCGAGGTGAATTGGGACATCCTGAAACCATTCTGTAAGCACATAGTCCCCATACTCGATGCTCAAGCGTCGTAGATCGTTTTCGTGGTTGGTAGGTCTTAGAAAACATGCTCGAGAGACTTCATACGTTTGCAGCGTCATTTCTTCTATGTTCAGCTCTGGAGTGCAGCCCAACTAAGCACGCTCGTCGTATTGCATCAGACCGTTTGATTGCTCCATCGGTTTTCTTGCATGGGCTCGCAGGTGGCCAAGCACGGCAACCGCTCCGTCTCCAGCATGTGCGGCAGCGCCGACGTGCTTGAGGCGCTTGGAGTGGCGGTGAGTCACTTGCACTGCACCAGCACATCCAGCACGCGCGCCAATCCAGAGAGCGCGTCATGCATGCCGATGGCCTTTGGTTTAGTTGGCAACGTTGTAGCTGGGCTTAACTTCCTGTGCAGTGTGAAGTGCGAGACCCATCGCGTTGCTTTCCCGTCCATCGTCCGCAAGTTGCCTTGACATCGTCCACAGCTGTGCAAAGTTGAGACGAGCGCACAATGCATGTGACAGACTGCGTTAACTCGCGCACACAACCAGGTCCAGGCCCGGTCTGTGCGTTTTTGGGTTTCAGCCTGCGTCAAGTATCATTGCCGCATCTGCAGAGTTTAAGGGAAAACGTTGCTTGTCCGCTGTAGATATGTGCTACTTACAGTGCGCTGTGTATTGTGTGCCATGTATCATGTTGTATTCCAGCTAAGCGTGCTCAATTTGTAGAACGCATTTACATTCCGTGAGGACTTTGGTATGCTGCACGAGCTAGAGGTGTACCTGTGTCCTCATTCCTGAACACACTGAAGTGTGGTTGCGATATTTCCACCTACAAGTGACGCGTTCGCCCAAAACCGATTACATTTTTCAAACGCAAATGTTCTACATTTTGAACCTTTTGGTTTATCTGATGCTTTTTCACTTTCCGTTGTCTGTCGACACGTCCCTTCTCTCATTCGATCCAGCAAGCTCCCTCATCTCCGCACTAGCCTCTTGCAGATCCCCTCTCCCTCTCCTCCCAAGTCCACCGCTTGCACAACTCAGGCTGAGCACGTGCGCACGGGAGCGTGTGCCAGGTGGAGCTGGGGCCGGAGTCCATGGCCAAGTGTGTGGGCAAGACAAGCATTGGGTTCATGTTTGCGCCGCGGTACCACCCGGCAATGCGCGCGGTGGTGCCTGTGCGCAGGGCGCTCGGAGTGCGCACTGCCTTCAACATCCTGGGGCCCATGCTCAACCCAGCGGTACTGCCTCTACCTCGGCCCCCGGGCCGACAATCGGTCCAATGTCAAAGTCGGACAACCATCGCAGAGTGCAAGAACCATCTTGAGGTCATGTGCCCAACGCTGGGACTGCCTGATTGGAGACGAAGCGTGGCGAGCTTCTTAATGTGAAAGCATGCTGTTTGTCCTTGCAATATGGAAGCAAGTGGTTCACTTGTGCGCACGAACTCAACACAGGTGTCAAGAAAGCAGATGTTCGTATGGTCCATGCGGACGATTCTTGAGGTTTGCTGGACGTTCTGGCCTCGAGTCTCTGCCCATGAAGAGCCAAGTGTTGCTGGTGTGTCTACCCGGTTGCGCAGTTCGCTGATGTTTTTTCAAGTGGGGGGGCATGCGTGATTGAGGGCGGTGCGCTCCGCATGGACGGTTTGAAGAGAGTCACTTTCATCGAGGCCGACAAACGATATGTGTTGCCATGAACCGAATGCGCAGACTGCAATAATGTGTGGGTCTGATACACCTGAAGACAAGACATGATACACTGAATAATGAGTGAGGGGTGCCGGGGCTATACAGGCTGCGGATTTTGCGTTGGTCGGCGTGTACTCTCCAGACATCATCCCGCTCATGGCCAACGCCTTCAAGGTATCTACCACCGGCAAGTGGGGCGCAGTGCACACTCATGGGATAGTGAATTCGATACAATCGTACTATTTACGAGTGCGTCTTTCTCTGCAGTTAACGAGAAGCACGTTTTTTCAGGATTGATAGTGACTTCCAAATTGAAATGACTTCCAAAACAGCCGAGGATATGGTTTGCGCCAGCTTGTGCAAGTTTCCTAGTACCTTAGATCCTTGGCCAAGCGGTGAGGGTTTGGGTTGCTATGGATCCCAAATCAACCTGCAACATGTGATCTGAAAGTGTTTAGGGTGGGGTTCATTTGCTGCATTGTCGCATGAATGGATTCAGTACATGTTTGAGTTGTATGTGTTACATGAATGAGGCTTGCAGGATGCGTTAATCAATGTCACAACAAAGGCGTCGCAATTCTTCCATTCGTTTTGGGGAACAGCCATGTAGATTCTATGTGGTTCTGTCGCAAGCTGAGCAACATTTTCCATTTCAACGATTTGACATTTTGTTCATGTGAGGACGCGTTGACGCTCAAGGGTGGCTGTGGGGTTGAAAAGCTTCTGGGCACAAAGCGGGCGCTGGTTGTGCACTCCCTGGGCATGGACGAACTTACTCCCATGGGCCCCGCCACGGTGCGAAGAGCGCTGTCCGGCAACTGTCATGAATATCATGCATACAGAGTAGTACACCATGCTGAACATTGAAAGTGCGGATAGTTTGCACAGGAATCCCTGTTTTCCAAATCCAAGAACAATCTTGATTCCCACAAAACTGCCGGATACCATGCCAAAGCCATTTTTCATGATTTGAACTCGAGCCACAGTTTGCACGTTCAGAATGCTTCTTGAAATTGTAACCCTATTGAAATATGAATCGATGCCATACCTAATCGAAGGTAGGGCCCATCCTAACACGTATTTTTTTGGCTAGACTGAATGGTGGTTGTGCGAAACAACTTCTTCACATGCTTGGTTTACAACCCACTGTCACTTTCAGGTAGCCGAAATAAAGGAGGGCAAGGTGGTGCAGTACGAGTTTGAGCCGCTCGATGTCGGAATCAAGCGTTGTGAGGTGGCAGACTTGAAGGTACTTGTAGCATACAACTATGGTATTGTTTGAAGTACTCACTAACACTGAACACTGTGCTGTCAATTGAGTTATCTGCACTCGCGCCGTTGATCCTGCACAAGTCTTCCTGTTGACCGGACCCACGTCTTATCTTCTTGTACCCTTTTGTTTTGGGGGATTCTACATGTGCTTGTCTGATGCAAGTTTTGCCCTGAAACCCAACACCCCTTGCAAATCATAGAAACCTCACTCAAGATTTGAGCCGATTTTCTGACATAGTATCATTCGACATGCCTGACCGCATCTTGGTTTTACCATCTCCGACTTTAATCTGCCAGGGCGGGGACCGGTTCGTGAACGCGGCAATGTTGCGGGACACCCTCTCTGGCACCCCTGGGGCAGTGGCAGATGCGCTGGCACTCAATGCCGGTGTCGCGTTGAACGCAGCAGGTTTTGGGGATACAGTGGAGGACAGCGTCCAGCTTGCCATGGCGCGTCCTCAACCCATTGCATGGCTAGTTACCCTTGCCAGAAGTTCCCAAATTCTTTTCCAACTTGTCGCACAATTGCCACTTTGCGACTTCCGCCTCTTCGTAGCCACATGATCACGAATTTTGCATTGAAATACCAGACACAACACACCGCGATTCAACTTGTACTCGCGCGCGTGATGTTCACCATCACCGGAATGGTTGGGATTGTGGTAACAGGAGGTGCAGCGGTCTGGGAAAGGTCTCGAGACTTTGGATGCCTGGGTTGCATATTCCCAGGAACTGAAGGCCGAGGAGGATGAGAATAGTAGTTGATGTTCATGGGTTTCGTGCAGGAATTGACAAGTAGGTGGGTCTTGTGTTGGACTGTAATTTAACGACATAACATTATGCTCATCTCAATTCGAATGTGCATCCATTTGCAAAGCTGTCGCAGGATATCGACCAAAGCCCAGTGCATCACTGCATATGAATTTGTCGGATAATCAATGCTTCTATGCATGCAAAATATCATGTTGGGATCAGTGATCGTTGTGCTGGATGTCATCTGGGAAGCTCGTACTCATTTTGCTTGTGCATGTCCATGTAAGCCTGTCAGCGTTTGTCCATGACTAAACGAAAAGTCATTTGCGCATGTATTGAGAATATCTGTGAAGAACAATTGAGAAACGAACCAGTTATTGTGCGAGAAAGATGTCTTAGTATTGTATTGCCTACATGCATTAAACACGATCCCACGTAATCATAACATATATCATTCTGACAAACATATCTGTGAACGAAAGGGTATATTGTTGTCAATAAACCCGCAACCCCTAATATAAAGGCCTGGCGTCCAATTGCAATAGATGCCGGGAATGAATGCACTACAACCTGCAACCGCAAGTATATAGCCACCCACTGTTCGGATGGCCATGAGACTATAAATCTAGCGCTGATCCTTACGCTTCAGTAGATCTGACCAAATACGGCTGTTACATTCAAATCCATTCAAATGTATATCTTAAACAACGAGAATCGCAGTCTGTGAGCACTCCTCTTGATATGAAAATGTCATGGCACAAGTCCTGCCTTGTTTGCAATGTTCGTCGAATGGCAATTGCAGTCGAATGGCTTCCAATGTACCCTTGGTACTATCGATGATCTGTATGGCTGCACCCACAAAGAAACGGAATGTGGCGGACTAAAAAACGCAAACGAGTGTACATGCTTTGGAGCTCGTGGTTCTGTACTGTTAATTCCAGGAAGTACTAATCGTGATTTGTCAATCCAAACAAGTATCTAGTACGAACAGGTGATCGTTCGTCACATGCGATCCACTATTTTTTCAAAACACCAATTGTATACCATGGACAAATATAAAGATCCACTTTGCATTTGTCGATAATCCACAGATAGCGAATAGAATAGTAATGCTTCACATGTGGCAGGAGATCGATTAGAGACCATACATCCGCCGCAATACGGAGTTCAAACTTTTTCATCACCTGCACACCCTAGCGAACATTCTGACATCCAAATAATCGATAAAGGCAATTGGGCCGTTTCGCATTCTCCCGCATCGTTCCGCTTGAACAGTGTGTATATTGATGAAGCGCGTGCGTTGCGCCATGAGAATTTCGTCTTCCCGCTACGAATTGGGTTCGATCGCTTAGGTTGCACGGAGTATTCAAGGAGGAGTAACCAAGCATGGCCACGAAATAGTGCCAGGACTGTGGTCCAGATTAATCGGAAGCTTCTACGTAATGGACAACCGCAAACACTTCCGCGTACGGTCGACAGCGATGTTTGGGCGAGCAAAGGATGTTGGCGCAGACGTTGCCGATAGACGCAGCAGCAGATGGGAAAATGCTGAACCTTATTGCATTCAACCTTTGTAGCAGATGGGAAAATGCTGAACCTTATTGTATTTAACCTTTGTAGCAGATTTTCCACCACCCTGCATAAGTATTCCGTAATCAATCATGGCTCCCATTGTGACACGTTGTCATAATAGTGGCCAATAGCTATCAAGCAGCCTGATGGTGTATTCGCGGATCTGACAATGCCATCATGGCAGATAATATACCGATATATCATCTGACATCGGTCGATCTCCGCGATGTATGAACGGGGAATCGAACAGAACTCGATCATTGTTACATTCAAACGCAGCCCCTGCCCCCCGAATGGGGGACAAGACTTTTCTAGAGGGTATGGGCCCGACACGCATCCACTGCTCTTCAGGTTCTAGTCATATTGCAAGAAATTATAGAGAAGAACAAACAATCGCAATCAGAGCAGACAGTGCAAATAGAAGTCATACAATACTGCGATTTCTGCAGAAACATGCGCATGTATAACACAGTGCTTCTACTCAGAACCTGACTCCCAATCGTCTGAAGCATCAGACTCCTCCTCCGAGTCATCCACCACATAGCTCTTCTTGGGCACGGCACGCGCCAAGCGCCCGGGACGGGCTTCTGAAACCACAATAGGCATTGTCCCCTTTTCACTGGGTGACTCAACAACACGCTTCGTCTTCTTCGGCTGAGGAGTTGGTCCCTCTGATGGTGAGTCATTGTCAATATGTGCTGCAGGTTTCGCAGCTGCTTTTGCTTTGGGAGCAGGTTTTTTGGCCAGGGGTCGCTTCTGCGCCGCGTCCTTCGGCTTGGCTGCACCTCTAGCCTTGGCAGGATCAGCTTTCTTGCCCTTTGGCGACGGAGCGTCCTCATCAAATGCATACTCATCTGTTGCATTACCCCAAATCATTAAATAGCTTGAAAAATATTCGTAAAATTCCAGACATCACTCAGCACCAAGAAAAAGCAAAACAATGAAGGATTAACGAGTCATGCTAGCACGTGGTCACCTTATGTGGATGTTCCCAACCAAACATGACCTTGGAACCTCTCGTTGCAGAATATCATGCAGGGTTCAAGTGTTCCTTATCTTCTTGAACAGGAAACAAGCACAACAGGCACACTCTCTCTTTGTACACACACCTGGGTCGGTGCGAGAAACTGCTTTCTTCATCTCAGGCGTGGCTTCGTCCACCGAGTCATGCGCAATCTTGCACACAGCCTTGTCCTTCCCGCCTGCTGTCTTCTTCTTCACGTCGGGCGTCATTTCCATCAATTCGTCATCCTCATCAGACGCCTCGCATTCATCATCACTTTCCGATTCCGAATCGACCACCACAACCTGCTTTGTGGCCGCCCTACTTGCACGCACAGCAACCACAAAACTTTGTGTCATTATTCACTACTCATCCGACATCCTATGACCCATCGTTAAATTCAAGATCTTGACACGAAAGCTTATTCAATCTGGAATATCTTATTCAATTAAGAATCAATCCATGGTTTGCAAAGAACCAATACTTTCCCGCGCAGAACAACAAGAGTATAACTTTATGTTGAAGCTACTGGCAAACAAACGAACGAGGATAAACATGCATGCACAATACAGATGCCATACCCTTATGTTTGCCAAAATAGCCACAGAAGATGCTAGCCAACTGTCCCACCTTTACTCTCGAAACTAAATGCCCACACTGCGTCGCACCTACGCGCTGGCCGTGCTCCAACGGGCTTCACGTCAACCTGCACATGGTCTTCCTCGGACTCGGAATCAACCACTGGAGCCTTTTTAACTGTGGCCGCTTTCTTTGTGGGGGCAAGGTTCTGCGCCGGCTGCACGGCAGGTGGGCCGGGCATGACCCCAGAGGGCTTGCCGCGCATTGCCAGGCGCTCCATCAGGGACACAGGCTCGTCCTCCTCGCTGTTGGCCTGTGCACAGCACAATCAAGATGCAGGCGAACACCCGAGCGCTTGTTGAGCTCTGCGTAACATGAACGCATATGTTGATTTTCCCATACGTGTACAAACTACAGGCCCAGCGGAACTACACAAACAACGCACATGCTTCGACAAATACTATTCAGACTTGATTGTACTACTGAACATGGACACTATAAAAATGCCAAAAGTAGTTCATTTCCGTTGCAAGTCTGACACGTCTCGTTTGCCAGCCCACCTCTTGTTTAACCGGGGCCACCGGTTTTGCCGACTGAGGCTTCCCTGCAGTCTTCTTTGCCGGCGCCTTTGCCACAGCCGGAACGACTGGCTTTATGTCTTCATCGTTGTGGATGGACATGTCCTCCGCGACAGAGTTTGGCGCGAAGTAGCTGGATATAGGCTTCTCCTCTGCGGGCAACAACAGGCACGGCGTTAGTGAACCGCGCGATGCCTGTTAACATGTCTGACAAACCTGAGGGACCAAACAGCTTCAAATTCAAAGTACACTTGCATAGGAGCACTGCGGTGCACACCTATTGAGGGATCGGCCTTGGGCTTGGGCGCTGCTTTCGGCTTTGGTGCCGCGCGGGCAGGCGCTTTTTCTGCAGATCATGAAAAAAAACCTTGTAGTCGAGTAAAGTCATTGTGCTGCAAATTCTTATGTTCTGTTCCATATTTGCATTGATCAAAGCACACTCACGATGCCGAATTATCATGTAAGTATACACTAGACACACAAATCGCAAATGGAACACCCATGTATGCAGATGTGAGCTTGCTTGAGTGTTGTAACAACAATCAGGGAGTAAACCGGCTGCATCACAGTGCTCATGCAACCTTAGATTGCACACAACCGTGGCCTAACATACTCTTTGGTACAAATTCGTCATCCGATTCGAAATCCGACTCTTCAGAGTCGCTGCCCTGAACCTTCTTCTTCTTTGGCTTGGACTTGCCGCCCTTGGCGTTTGCTCGATGCGCTGCCGCCTGTACACACAGGGCCAGCCTCAATTTGACGCACGCCCGAAAATATTGGGATGCTAAATGTTTCCGCTTAATAACACACTTTGAACACTAAGAAGCTAGATACTAACCAACAGCTCAGCTCAAACCTGTTGCTTCGCAAGCTTGATATTGGTGGCAGCCACCGCCTCCTCGTTTTCTGTGTAAGCCACCAGGAAGGTTTCCAGGTCCAAGTTCCACATCTGCTTTGCTGTGGTGCCGCGAAGGAGAGTAACCTCCTCCTGCTTCTCGTCGCGGTCGGCGCACAGCGCTTGCACCTGCAACGCTCGAGTCGCGCAGCCAGTTCACGGGCACAATCGCATGCGCTCAACGAATCAAGATTGACACATGGCCCGATGTGCTCAAGTCTTTTCATCAGGCTTCAAGAGCCATACATAACCAGGCGTGCGTATATCCTGCACACTGTATCGCCATACACACTGTAGGCAAAACACAAGGTTCATGGGCAAGCATGGCGCATTGCAACTGTTTAAAGAAACCAAGGATGTCGACGAAAGCCGTTCACCAGGCAATATATGCATGTTACCTTTTCCATGGTCAGGCTATAGATGGGCATGGATAGTAGGTAGTCGTAACCCAGTCCAGATGACGCTTGCTCACTTGCATCCTCCTGCCGACGGGCAATAACACCAGAACAAACCTCAGATTCCATGAAAAAATCACACATGGATCAAAGTTCAAAGAAGGAAAATCTATTCGCATCTGGATCCTAGGCGTCCATGGTGTCAACTCGTACGATTATGTGCATGTACAACCTTCATCGACCGCTCATTGTGTGAGGTATATTCGTTGAACTGCCTACAACATATCCAGAACAGGGCAACCTTGAAAATACATGACTCATACTGTTCAAGCGCACAGCTCTCACCTCTCCTTCTTCATCTCCATCTTCATTGGTAGGGGCTTTGGAGCCACCCTTACCGCCGTGCTTTGACATTGCATCAAAGCCCATTGCACGCAGATCCACCTCAATGTCCATCTTCTTGCGGTTGCTTATCTTGATCTCACCCTTGACCACTCCCAAGATGAAGCGCATCTGTAGCAATCAAACACCCAACGCAAAAAGTCCTATGCTCCTTGAAGGTAGCAGATGGCTGCAGACATAGGGCCACGCGCCGTATTGACTGATTGATAAACGGCTGGTCGGAACCACGTCCAAACAGAACACGCACAAGACTTGCCTTGTTGTCCAGGCGGCACATCTCTGACTCTGCCTGCTTGATGAGAGCTGCACGGCGGCGCTCGTATGCATCAAGGCGCACATCGAAAAATTCCTGCATGATCTGCACCGGCGTGTCGTACTTGGTAATGACTCCACTCTTGTTGAACAGATGCATGTTTGACGTGCTCATGGTCGTGGACAGCTTGAATTTCTTGTGCAGTCCCTCCGCCAGGGCAATCTTCATGTTGCCCTGATGAACACCACCAGCATACCACACACACACTCATCAACACAATCACTCATCTACCAAGAACACCAGCTTCACTACTCTCCAATATAAAGTCCAAGAGACGCATACTGGCTATGGCACAAACGTGGGCCACCACTGGTTTCGAACATGGACCTTCACTCCTTTCCCTCTTGGATTCGCAGCACGCACCTCGGTAAGGGTAACCTGGAAGTTGACGCTGGTATCGGTGTGGTACTCCTTGTAGTCCTGGACAAACTGGGTCTGGTCTTTGGCGTCCTTATCGGGCTTCACCATTCCTTCAAGAAACTCTTTGTAGTCCTGCGTCCACTTGCGAATCGGCAGCTCGGTGATGCTTAGGGTAGTCTCATCTACCTGCATACCGTGCGCCTGCTGGTCAGCTGTGACCATTCAAGATCCAAGGGTTGAAACTGTCTGCATTTCTGCCCCAGAAACGCTCCCAAGACAAGCATGGGTCGAGCCACAACCTTCACGCCTGAACATCCTGCAAACACTAACCACACAAGCTAGCTCATGATAACGGAGGTGCTCAGGTTGGACAATCCTCGTCCGTCTGTAACCCAACACAGGCAAAAAGATTGCGTGGAGGAGAGGTTGTATGTGAGGCAGGCTGTTGGTTGGAGTCTTGGGCGCACCTGCTCAATGATGCCAGACACCACGTATCCCTGGCCCTTGTCCACCCCTGCCCCTGCTGTCTTCTCCGGCACGGGCGTGATGGTGCCCTTGAAGTCGCGGTACCACGGGTGCATCGCTACAGGCTCCTCACCGCGCAGCATGCGCTGTGCCACAAACAAACATTTCAGTACACCGGTTAAATTGAGCGCCTACGCGACGTTTGCGGGCCCACCTGTACTCCTTGAACAAAGCAATGCGAAAACCAATATTTCCACATGTCAAACAGCACAAAAGACACGCTATTAGTGCGCATATTTCAATGCGAAGAAATGCGCGTGCAGAGCATGTTGACATCCAGAGAACCGTTCAAAGAAAAGAAGTGCATCCGGCCGTCTCCGGGAGGACACCTGCAGGTTGGCGACGATATCGCGCGGGTTGTAGTTGGGGATGGACGTGGACCAGCCGGTGCCGATTCCTTCAGCGCCGTTGACGAGGGACATGGGGATGATGGGGAGGTACGTCTCGGGCTCAATCTTTTGGCCGTCGTCGTCCAGGTGCGTGAGCTGGGCGTCGTCGCTCTCTGGGAAGATGATGCGCGTCATGGGGGCCAGCCGCGTGAAGATGTAGCGCGGGCTCGCGTGGTCCTTCCCGCCTGCACGCACACACCAACACGCTGGTGTTCACTGGGTGCTGTATCGCGGCCGCCTCATCCGAAACAAACCTGCCCGCTTTCCGAAACCCGCCCGACACGCAGGACGGCTGTGCTGCATTCGCGTCTACGGGTGTATGTGTTCAAACGCCACCAGAGCGGGCGCTGTCAATGTTGGCCAAGGGGCCTTGCACAGTGCGTCCCGGGTCAGGCGTGAGCTGCAGCGCACCAAGGATGCGCGTTCCAAACTGGCCGGAGGGCATGAGCACGTTGATGTTGTTGGAGCCCACAAAGTCCTGGGCCAGCCCCACGATGGTGCTCATGAGGGACGCCTCGCCGTGGTGGTACGCCGAGTGCTCCGCCACGTAGCCCGCCAGCTGTGCTACCTTGAGGTCCGACTTCAGCTTGCGCTTGAACGCTGCAAACAGAATCTTGCGCTGCCCGGGCTTGAACCCGTCCAGCAGGCCCGGGATGGAGCGCTGCAAGTCCGCGCGTGAAAACAGGATGAGCTCGTGGTTGATGAAGTCGCTGTACTTGACCTCGTCCACCGCGTGGTCCAGGAAGGTGCCCTGACAAATACGTGCCGGAACCCGCATGCCAGCTGGCTAGAGCTTGGAAAGTATGGGGTCCATCGGACAGGCAACAGTTTTTGGATGCAAAGCGAGAAAGAATAGAAAGCATGATACATTCAAACAACACCGAAACGCACACATGAAATGCTGACAATTCTACAATGCATCACAAGCGACATCGCAGGAACCAGCGAAATGCTCTAAGTAGACAAAGCTACAAACAACTACCAAACAATTTCCAAAATTGGCACTACACGCACAACTGCCCAGCTTCACTACCAAAGGAATAACAACGACATCCTACGAAGTGTTGTTGAACATGTATGCATCAATATGCATGAACTAGAAGTCAGATCTGTCATAAGTGTTCCCTTAAGTGAGTGATCAATTAAGCTTCCTTGACGGTGAATCACACATGTTTCTTGAATCTCACATACAGAGCCGGCGTCATATGCATGCTCTGTATGACGCTGGAACTGTTTTTGGCCAGACTGAACAAACTCATGCAAGGGACATCCTCATTCGATGCCGGCATTGCGGGCCGCAAGAGCACACCCACCTGAGTAAAGCTGCGCAGCCATTTCTTGCGCTCGTCCACTTTCTTCTTGGAGAACGCCATCTCAATCAGGTCGCCATCGCCATCGCACTCCCAACAAAATCCCTGTATGCATACATGATGCAGTGTCTTTGCAAACAGTCAGAGTTGTATATATCTTGGCCAATCTCAAGCGTTAATGCAACAACAGAACTCACAAGAAAGATTTCATGTTGCACACATTGAAAGCCTGTTGTGGGGTAGCGGATGACAACCAGCACCTGCTACATGCTCACTCGATACGTCGAGTACCTTGCGATGGAAGCCGAGATCCGCAAAGTAACCCTTTGCCTCTGCAGCGGTAGAGGTACCAAGACCCTTATAATACTTGATGGTCCAGCCCTTGGTCACCCCACCCTGGCTCTCCTTCCAGTTCTCGTACTCAGGCAGCGTGTAAAAAGGCAGAACTTGCTTCCCCTTTGACACCTTGATAATCGGGGTGATGAACTCAACCAGAAACCCAGGTACCTGTGAGAACAATTTGCTGGCCATTAGGGGTGCTGTTTTGCAACAGGCGAGCCCGGTCCTTTCGGCGGGTTGTACATGCAAGATGCCACGCAATTTACGCTGCGATTCACATCGAAATGTGCAAGCAAGATTACAACATACCATGTAAATTTGGGGACACGTATGCCCGCTTGCTGAAAAGACCTCCCAAAAATGCCTAACTTTTTGACAATTGGTCACGTCCATTTCGATCTCCATCTCCTTCGCGCAAGGCAAGGTACTCGCACCTGGAGGAGGGAGGGAAAGAAATGGTGCAGGAAGTTGATGAGCAGGCCCTTGATGTGGGATCCGTCGTGGTCCTGGTCCGTCATGATCATGAGGTGCCCGTACCGCAGCGACTTGGAGTCGGTGTATGCCTTGCCGTGCTGCAAGCCGAGGATCTGTTTGATGTGGTTGATCTCGGCGTTGTTCATGATCTGCTGGTGCGTGGCGTCGCGCACGTTGAGCAGCTTCCCTCGCAGCGGAAACACGCCGTACCGGTCACGGCCCACCACGCTCAAGCCGCTGATGGCAAGCGCCTGCAAGATGTCGGCGGCGCGATCAAGCTCGCTCATTGCTACTTGCACACGTGGGAGGCCGAGTCGAGGGGCCAGCGACGCGCCCAACAGCGGCGGGGACACACGTGGCAGGGACAGCACGCACATTGGACGCT
>NHOP01000504.1:0-14679 GCA_018697155.1 Pyramimonas parkeae | reverse complement strand
TGCTCTTTTTGCCATTGCTGATGTCAAGCTGCAACGCAGGCACGATTCGGAACTCCTCTGAAAAAGGCGATTTCCCAGCTTTTCGGGGACTTCAGTCGTGCGTCACACAAAAAGCAAGCATGTGCGCTAGTCTGCTTCGCCGCGCTTCATTAGCAAAAGAATGGCTGGGCGCCATAACCTGTCAAGATGTTGCTTTATCAAGCAGGATGAGTGGCAGAAGCAGGGACTAAACGTAGGAACAATGTTTACGATGTGCCGTTTATACTGGCACCTATACGATCAGCTAATGGCTTAATCGCCCTATTAGCTACATAGCAGTTAGGCTTTCATCCTATCTCAATCCTAACTACTCAGGCTACTGCTCCATGCTAAATGACTGAAGCTATTGCTCTGCAGGTATCCATGAAAACAAGGACAGTATGAACAATTTTTTTGAGCGAGTTTATGCAAGGTACCACACCCATTTATATTTGCATGGACAATAAAGGAGCAAAGTACATGGCAAGTAATCTGGTAACAAAGAAGAGATCCAAATGCACTGATATCAAATGCCACTTCACTCAAGACTTCGTGAACAAGGGATAATCAGCCTAGAATACATCAACATGTCACAATGTTGCAGATATCATGGCTAAGCCTTTGCATAGACTAAAGCACATCTTCTTCACGAACATACTCATGCAAGAACAAGAGGAGTGAAGGTACACATACTGCCTTACACACGCTTTTAGTGATTGAGCTAGCCAAGGGCGCAGCATTGATATCGAATAACAATGCTATCAAGGGGCGTATCATAGATCGAGATTGATGTGTGGCAATAGCAATTAGTCATTAGAATCACATATGCAACAGTACAATATAGGGTAGGAATAGGCATCCACTAGATCACACATGGACATGATGACAACCGCTATATAAGGCTAGATTGGACTCGTCTTCCCACTTCAAGTGTATACTACAACATGCATATGTGTGTTCTAATATCTCTCTCATGAAAATAAGATCAAGTACAACGCCTAGTACCCCAGATCACGCGCTCCAAATGATCCACCCTCCGCCGCCATGAATACGGCGACAATCGTGGACATAGCTAGCTCAAAATGTTAGGTGGGTTTGGATCACATCAAGACCGTAGATCAGATCTGCAACTTGCAGGGGAGTTCTCACAACCATGTCGGATGGCGTAGTTGTTAGTCGATCGCTCTGACATCGGGCTGTGACCGAGTTCAAGCCTTGCCTGCAAAGGGACTCCTGATGATTTTATCCAAGGTCATGTTGGCTTGGCCGGTCATCTTTGATAAGCGAGTGATCATCTCCTGAACAATCACCATGATGAGTGGTACCATCAGAGTCTTTCGCACGAGAAGTTAATTTTCACCCGGCAACGCGCGAGGGTAAACACGAGGACGTGTAGGCAGTGGTACCGTCAGTGTGACCACACTGACGGTGCATCCCGGGCTCATCCCCTGTGAGCGGTGGTTCGCAGGATATCAACACGCCTGCGAAAGAACCGCAAATGCAGAGATATTTCATTTAGCAACACCCACTAGCTCCTGGATCGATCGTTCATGTCTATGTTGTGTCGCATGTTTCGCATCCCACACTATGTCGATCCTCGCAAATCTACTCTGCCCTAGGTACATTAGATTTGTTCCATATTCGTGACGTTGTGTTCGCAAGTACTCTACTGTCTGAAGAAACTTCAGTAAATAAGCACGAATATGCTTCCAACCACGACTCATGAACGCTGCGCACGTCTCGGAAGGCCGAATCTAGGGCGACGGCCTGTTCAACTTTGGAACGACCAGATTTCACGTGATTGTCTAGACGGTTGGTATGATCGCTCGCTAACCGAAGATGACCCGCAAGCCAGCATGGCTTCAGATCACGAAATCGTAAGCCGAGGCAGTACAATGTCGGGGCTCGAGCTGAGGACCTCCCGGGTAAGAGTCGTCGCCCTACCAACTAGGCCATCCACAGACGGGCGACGGTTTGTTTCGCAGTAAAACCGTGTTCGAGTCCCGACATTTGTAGGATCCGCCTTGCCCGATAATCAATCGAACAGATTTCCGAGGTCCGGCTAATTCGCGGGTCATCGATAGGGAACGATCCAGCAACCGCCTAAATTACCATCGTGGTGGTTCAAAAGTTTTTTTTGGGTTCTTTCATGTAAAATGGACGACACGCTGGCTATGTCGATTGGTGATTCTATGGGGGTTGGGCGTGTACGGAAAATCAACGCGATTGTGCGCTCACAAAGCACGGCGCATCGTTGGCATCGTGACGTCATTAGACACATTTCTGTCCAGATGACGTGGTCGATTATGGCTCGACCATGTTTCGACAACCGCTCCAATAGAGTGTAATCGTTCATCCAGATTCCTTGCAGAAAACCGTGTACAAAGCAAAACATGGCATCGCACGAGATGTCCGCTCATGCTGTCCGCGCATCACGACTCATGTTCATGTTGTCAAGCGCATCAAGACAAGATTTTTCCACCCACCAGATTTCAATGATGTTGCTTGCCATACAAACCTCATACCCAGAAACTCATCGATCGGCAAATCGAGTTTTATGCGCCAAAGCAAGGCCCAAAATTGACACGATCTTCTGTTGGTTATAGGGCTGTTGGTTTTGGGCTGTTGATTATGGGCTGCAAGAACGCAGACTGCAGTATTGGTGGCCTCGACATACGGTACTGCCTTCGCCGATGATGTATACAAGGCCATGCTGGCTGGCGGGCCATCTTCAATTAGCGAGTGATCGTGCCAACCCCGTGAATCAGGCACCACTCCACGGGTGGTTCAAAAGTTGATTTTTTGTGGACACAAATGAAGACGCACTTTCAACCCCACAGAGCTGCCTCGATTGTTTAGATGGATGGATATATGTTGGAATCGATTATATCGTCCGACTGTTAGGTGCGCGGTGTAGTCCGATTTGGGCCACGTCAGGCGCAATCCTCGAACCACCAGTTTTCATGGCTGTTGTTTTGGAGGTCGGTGTTCACTCGCTATTCGAAGATGACCCGCGAGCCAGCATGGCGTTTTTGATTGTGGTATCAGCCGAGGCAGTACCCACTCCTCTCGTTTACTGAACACATCGTTCAATATCCTTGGTTCCATTTTCAATTCATTGATTCTAGCGATGGAACATTTGACGATACTTGTTGCACCTTGCTCGAAAAGCAGCACCGAGCAGTCAGAAGTCCGCTGACATGATTCCCAGGAACCAATATTCAAGATGGTTTATGCTTCCCTGTGGTGCAACTCGCAGGTGGCCTCGAACAGTGCGATAGGATTTCTGACTTAGAGAGTAGGGGAGCAAAATACCAGGATCAGGCAAGACTCAGAGCTTGTCGATCGGATCGAACCTTACTCGATGACTGGGCGGTTTGCCCTGCCCCACAGTTTGCAAACCCCGAGTTGTCGGATCGCGGAAGACGCACTGAAAATGGTTACATCACCGACATGATGGAATCGATGATTCCCCTGTGAGAGCCTAGCTACACGTGTTCAAAGTGAATTGATCGAACGACAACCCATTTCAGAAACTGCCAGCTCGACATTCCTGCCTCGGTACCGATGATGGTTGGTTCGAAGACGGGTGGCGCGGGGGAGCATGTCCCCATTGCATGGCGCAATGCCGAACAACGCGTTGTTTTCAGCCAACATATCCAGGGGGGGGGCAGGAAGAATCCAGGATAGTATCCGGCACTGCGGACGCGTCCCCTACTGTTGATCGCGGTCCATCAGATATGATTTCATCGATATGATGACGCCCCATGATGTGACAGGGTCGTGTGTCTATGTGGCTCAGTACGTCTGATTCGAGAATTGATCCGCGATTCCAACAGGGGTATCGATTGGCCATTCGTGTTTCCACTGCTGATGTGCGTCTACATCCTCCAAAGATGGTGAAGCCAATTGCACGAGGAACATGCGAGGGATTGGACGCTGGGGATCTGGATTCGCATATAGGGGTGGGTTATTTACCCGAGTGACTGCTCCATCCACTGTACAATTACTGCCGTTAGAATATATTTCCGTTTCAACACTAATTGCAGATCCCTGGAAACAATACATAAACTCGTTGGTGTCGACCAGTTTATGCATTCAAACCTGCTTTACTCAAACTTCACAAGACTCCAGCGGAAAAAGAATCACGGTCTCATGCGCATCTGCGTACATGCTGTCATAAAGGCGAATGCCACTTGTCGATGTGGGTACTGCATGGCATATATTCATTGCATTCTATATGCGAAAATGCGAAACATATCGCATTGCCGCATACACGTGTACAACGTCCTATCTACATATTCGAGCACTCGGAATTCGCCGTCAAGAAACTGCGAGGAGCCAGTCCGCCGGCTCCGTCCGTAGAGGGGCGGTCGATTTGTGCAATCGACGCAATGGCGGATGCAGAATCCTCCGCACCTGATAAAAACTTCGGCAATGCCCTATATAAAGATCCTGAAGATATCGCCTTGGATATGGGATACACCGAGGCTCCCTCCGGACCTCTGGATGTTGACTCCAGCAAGGTGAAGGCTGGCACAATGCTCGTTGCCACCTCCCAAGACGAACTGAAAAAGGTGAGAAGGGCTAGAGTGATTTTAAGAAACGCCACACCAATGATTCCACATATGCGATGTTTCTCATTAATATAGAATCTATGTATGATCTTATGAGGTGTTAGTGAAACGCCTCACCTTGCGAATGTCGCTGAGGCAAATTTTGTGTGCTTGACAAGGTAATACGGCATGTATGAAATCGTTGCATAAGTGTTCATCGGTGCACGTACGCTTGAATATGCATGATCGTGTTGACTTTTATAACCCGTCAGTCTTGACATACATCGCGCTAGGTAAGATTTTTGCGCAAATCAGTGCTCACACGCGTGTATCCGTCACGAAAGGACCGCAATTCGTTTTTTGTAACGCATTCACGAGCTTTCGTATTCTATTCGTCTGGGTGTATTATTCCATGTGTGTCGTTGTCACGAATCGAATCTTGATCGGTATTTGCACACGACAGCTGCCTTGACTGATCTCCTCGTGCATCGATGCTCTCTGACGCGCATTCGCTCACGTTGAAACCGGTGTTCCACTCGATGGGCCATCGAGTTTTGACCAATGGAACTCATGCTAAGCATTCGTTTTAAAACACACGTGCTGTTGCCCACGATATGTCCACACACTGTGTTGTGCGCCGCCTCGGTCCAAGCTTCACACGAGTTCCCCCGGATTTGAGACTTTTTTTCATGTGGGTCATTTTCATGAAAGCAATTCCAGCTCATGAATTCCTCGAATGTACTGGACAACCGTTGATATCGTCCTCCATCATCATGCAGGTAGCACGGTTTCAAGGCTCTAGTTGGTTGACTATGGGTAAGTCAAGGTTGTAGACGTGGGGGCGCGTGGTCCTTTGATGCGCGCCAGCCATCATTGAACACGATCCATGTGCTTTTCATGTAATGATTTTTATGTGACGGTGTAGTTTGCGTAGGCTTCTCAAGCAATGTAGGTGCTGCCCTGGAGGCGTCGACGAAACCTATGAACCATATCTGCGTGATTTCGGTTCGCGCTATCTCCGAGCGGGAGGATCAGACTGTGTCGAAAATCGCCAAAGTACTGAACTCTGAGGAGGTCTCAACGCAAAGCAGTATGTGTGTGATTCCTGCTCTTTTTTCAGCCTCTACTTCTCAGGGCTATCGGCACCCACTTGATAGTCCACTATTTTACCTTGCATGTCATTTTACGTTCGTCCCATCCACCACAAGGTTAGAACGCGTGCTAAATGTAGGTTTTGACATATACTTGTGGTGATCTTGCTCGAGGTCAACGCTCAAGAGATGAAATGAATACTTTGCGCGCCTTTCAACGTGTGACCGTTCGTGCCGCCGCGTTGTATTCGTTACAGAAGAAGCTGAGCTAGCAAAATTCTTCTTGCAGATTGAACTGTGCATATGTTTTTGATTTCCTGGTATGCGATGTTGCCCCGAACGCGAGTGCTAGTACACTTTGTTACTCGTGATACGTGATGAGTCCACGAGTGTAAACGAGCTTGTCCGATTGTGAAAACGAGCGATTTGGTTGAGCATTTTGACACTGATCACCTGTGGACACCTGACTTGTTACGCTTTGTGCTCTTGGTGCAAAAAGATGCCCGGAAGGTGCAAGAAAATGTCAATCAAGCTTGAGCTTTGTTTTCTTGGCGCTTGCTGAACCTCAGGGAGCCCATTTCCAATACCATGCTGCCACACCTCAATGAGACCTGGTTCTGGTCTCTCTCCTCAGTCATAGCCTTCCATGGTTGGCCATGATCAATCCAGCAACATTTTATATGTAGTGTGTTGGAGAGATCACCCTTGAATGCTGTATGAATGAATTCAGTCTCTGAACCTGGGTATTGTGTTGTTTTGTCTTTTTCGTATGACCAGCACCTGAGAAATATCTTTATGGAGTGCATGGCTCGCGAGTATCAGCGCTGCCCATTGGTATCATCACTTCACAGTGGACCATGGGCTGGTACACTGCGTTTGCGTATAGCTTCTTCAGTGGGACGATGGATCTCCCATGAGAGGAGCTGTCTGAACATCCAGATATGCTCGTATCTTCCATTGCTCTTGTGCTTATGCAGGCGGAATCAACATCATCTCTATGTGCCGATGTTACAAGCAATGACACACAAGTCTAACAAACGCTTCATACGACAGGATTTCAGCACAGATTGTCCTCGTGGCGCGTGTGTATGGCCTAAATCAATACGCACTAGCTGATGCAGTAAACAATTTTGAGATGAAAGCGATGTTGTGGCTTGCAGAAAAACTGGATTATCGGCGCCCTACTGTTTGCCTTGCTTGTGCTGCTGATTGTGATCATATCTTTGGTGGCCACGGCCAGCAACAATGATGATGACAGTGCTGTATTGACGACACCTTCTGCTGTCGCAGCTCCTTCTGGATGGAGCTATGCAGACCATGGTGAGAACTGGTGTGATTGCTGTCTCAGGCGGTGTGCATTATGGAATGCTGATGCTGATAGTTTCTTTAATCTTAGTTGTATGTTAACAGACATGATTGTATGTGATGCCATGCAAATGTTTCTGATTTCCAAATATGCATGATATTGGACTGGCACGTGACTGTGACATCACCGCTGATTTTTGACTGAGTGCAGGAGACGTGCCTGGACCTTCATCGTGGGTGAATGCGTACGAAACCTGCGGGCTTACCAGCCAGAGCCCAATCGACCTGCCTGCTGTCAATCCTGCTATTCTTCTTGCTGGGTCTAAGCTTGGGGACAACCTGTACAAGGTTGGAGAGTGCAAGACATTCGAAGGCGTGGAGACGGAAAATACTTGGAAGGTCAATGGCTTGGACAATTGCGCGGAGGGTGGAAGCTTCACCATGACCCACGGCGACAAGCTCCTGACTCTGGGTCAATTCCACCTGCACGCCCCCTCAGAGAACACTGTGGATGGAGCTCACTACGACGCAGAGGTGCACTTTGTGTATTTCGACGGCGCGGCGCCTGCTGCAGTGATTGGGGTGTTTCTGCAGATGAAAAGCAACGCCACACAGAACGCTTTCCTGGCGCAGTTTTGGGATCACTTTGACAACAAGATGCACACTCTGGAGCGCGCCATTGATCCCTACACAGAATTTTTCCCACGGGATCACAATGGTGACATCTCTGCATATTATACTTACGACGGCAGTCTGACCACGCCTCCTTGCACTGAGGGGCTCTCTTGGATGGTACTGGCGCAACCGGTGCACATCTCCCCAATGCAATACACTCGATATGTTAGCCGCCTCTCGCAGCTGCCCCAGACTGCAGAGTCTTTGGCAAACAACCGTCCAGTGCAGCCCCTCCACGGTCGCGTGCCTGCACTGGTGGTGGACATGGAGTGGTCCTATGCAGGTGAAGGTGGCACGCCTGGACCCGCGCAGTGGCATACGCTGGCTGGAAGCTGTGGTGGATCTGTGCAGAGCCCCATCGACTTACCGGCAGCGAATGCTGCTGTAATGTCGGCGGGATCCAAGCTTGGTGAGCACCTTCACAAGCACGGTGATTGCAGAGACTTTGAGGGTGTTGTCACGGACAACACCTGGAAGGTGAACATTAACAACTGTGGTTCTGGGGTCAACTTAACCTTCCATCTGGATGGACGAGACTTGACCCTTGGTCAATTCCATCTGCATGCTCCATCTGAGAACACTCTGGGAGGCCAGTTTTTTGATGCGGAGGCCCACTTTGTGTACTTCGATGGGGCTTCTCCAGTTGCTGTTATTGGAGTTTTCCTTGAAGCTGGTGGCGACGATGCTGAGAACGCCTTCCTTGGTCAATTCTGGGACCACTTCGACAACACTTGGCATGTATCCGACAGTCCAATTGATCCGTACTCAAACTTCTTCCCCAAGGACATGCACGGTGACATGGCCAGCTACTATCGGTTCCAAGGCAGTCTGACCACTCCTCCTTGCTCTGAAGGCCTCACTTGGACGGTGTTCACTCAGCCTGTGCACATCTCCACCATGCAGCTGAATACATACAAAAACGCCCTGGCTCACTTGCCCCAGACTGCACTTGCCCTGTTCAACAACCGACCCGTGCAGCCTCTGAATGGACGTGTGCCAGAGTTGGTGACTGACTTGACCTGGTCCTATGCTGGGGAGGGAGGCAAGCCTGGACCTGATGAGTGGGCACTTGCAGACGCTCGATGCGCAGGCACCAGCCAGAGCCCCATTGATTTGCCTGTGACAAATGCTGCTGTGTTGACTGCTGGCTCCAGGCTTGGAGAGCACCTTCAAAAGTCTGGGAATGTTATGACTTTTGAAGGAGTTGTCACAGACAATACATGGAAGGTGAATGGGCTGAACAGGGATGGTGAAAATGCGCTCACATTCATGCTGGAGGGGCGAGAACTGACCATGGGCCAGTTCCACTTCCATGCACCCTCCGAGAACGCCATGAACGGCAGGCTGTATGATGCGGAGGCTCACTTTGTGTACTTTGATGGGGATGCCCCCGCAGCGGTGATAGGTGTATTTCTTCAGGCCACAAGTGACAACTCGGAGAACGCATTTCTGGCCCAATTCTGGGACCACTTTGATAACCAGGAGCACACCTTGAGCAATGCCATTGACCCATACTCGGACTTCTTCCCCAAGACTGCGCATGGAGAGATGGCCAGTTACTTTCGTTTCCAGGGCAGTCTGACAACTCCTCCTTGTTTGGAGGGCCTGACCTGGACGGTGTTCACCCAGCCAGTACACATGTCCACCATGCAGCTGAACGCCTACAAGAATGCACTGGCTTACTTGCCCCAGACTGCTCTGGCCATGTTCAACAATCGCCCTACCCAGCCCTTGAATGGGCGAGTGCCGGAGCTGGTAACAAGCATGACCTGGTCGTATGCTGGTGAGGCCGGCCTGCCTGGGCCTGGCGAGTGGGCAATGCTGCCTGGTACCTCGTGCAATGGTGACGTGCAGAGCCCAATCGATCTTCCTCACACCGACAACAATCAAGTTGAGGCTGGGTCCAACTTGATGGATGATCTTCACAAGGAAGGCCATTGCATGACATTCACAGGTGGGGTGACTGATAACACGTGGAAGGTTTCTGGATTGGATCAATGTGGAGACTCTCATCTGTCCCTAAACTTGGACGGAAAAGAGTTGACAATGGGCCAGTTTCATCTGCATGCACCCTCCGAGAACACTCTTGATGGAAAGTTCTTTGATGCGGAGATGCATTTCGTATACTTTGATGGTGCTGCTCCTGCAGCGGTAGTTGGTGTGTTTCTTGAAGCAACAAATGGCAACCGTGACAACTCTTTCCTGGCTCAGTTCTGGGATCGCTTTGACAACCAAGAGCACACTCTAGACCGTGCCATTGACCCGTACTCAGAATTCTTTCCCAAGAACACGCGCGGCGACATCGCCAGCTACTACCGGTTCCCGGGCAGTTTAACAACTCCTCCCTGCTCAGAGGGCCTTACTTGGACTGTGCTGACAAAACCTGCAAAGATGTCAATGGCACAATTGAGTGCTTACAAGAGCGCACTCATGCACCTTCCCCAGACTGCTATGGCTATGTTCAACAATCGCCCCACTCAGCCCTTGAATGGCCGTGTTCCCCAGTTGGTTATGAACACGGAGACCTACCTGCAGAACTTTGACTTTAGTGTAACTGATCCTGAAGGATGGAGCTACACAGAGACAGGTGAGCATGTGCACTGTTTGTTACAATAGACTTCGCAGACATTGTTTGATAGCTCGTGGGGAATACTTGTTAGTGGGGCAAACATGTATTGATAAAGTTCCCTCATCTGATGTATGGTTTTGAATTTCAAGTAATATAGTGTAACAGTATTCAAATTTGCTTTTTATTTACACTTGGCGATGAACAGTTAATACTTTGTGGTCTATGTTTTTGCTGACCAATTTCATATCATGAAAAATAAGTGTGTGGAATTTGGATCTGAAGTGTCCCTTCTGAACTATTCTTTATGCTTGTTGCAGATGAGGTGCCAGGACCTGACAAATGGGGGGCTGTACCTGCATACAAGCTGTGTGCAACCGGAAGAAGGCAGAGTCCAGTTGACCTGCCCGCAGCCAATGCTGCAGTGATGTCTGCTGGCTCCAGTCTGGGTGCCGACCTGCACAAGCACGGCGACTGCTTCAACTTTGAGGGTGTGGTGACAGACAACACGTGGAAGGTCGATGGACTAAATCAATGTGGCAACGCATCCCTAACATTCTCCCTTGGCGGCAAAGAGTTGACACTTGGTCAATTCCATTTCCACGCTCCTTCTGAGAACACTCTGGATGGAAAGTTCTTCGACATGGAGGCTCATTTTGTTTATTTTGATGGTGCAGCCCCAGCAGCTGTTATTGGTGTATTTCTGGAGTCCACAAGCACTTCCATTCATAATCCATTCCTTGCCCAGTTCTGGAACCACTTTGATGGGATGGACCACACCCTGGAAGATGCTATTGATCCATACACTGAGTTCTTCCCCAAGAATGCACACGGAGACATGGCTAGCTACTACCGCTTCCAAGGTAGTCTGACAACTCCTCCTTGCCTGGAGGGCCTCACCTGGACGGTCTTCACTCAACCAGTTCATATTTCCTCTATGCAGCTCAACTCATACTTGAGGACACTTGCACGACTTCCGCAGACTGCTTCCTCTTTGAGCAATAATCGACCCGTGCAGCCATTGAACGGACGTGTGCCCGAGCTGGTGACCGACTTAACCTGGTCCTACGCTGGGGAGGGTGGCAAGCCTGGGCCTGCTGATTGGGCACTTGCAGACGCTCGCTGTGCAGGCACCAGCCAGAGTCCCATTAACTTGCCCGCAGCCAATGCCGCTGTGATGACTGCTGGATCTAACTTGGCGGATCATCTAAGCAAGTCAGGGAACTGTATGACATTTGAGGGTGTGGAGACGGACAACACATGGAAAGTGGAAGGTTTGCGCAATTGCGGAGATGCTGCCTTGAACTTCGATCTGAATGGGAGACAACTGACCATGGGCCAGTTCCACTTTCATGCACCTTCCGAGAATACCATGGACGGCAAGCTCTATGATGCAGAGGCTCACTTTGTGTACTTTGATGGTGATGCACCTGTTGCGGTGATTGGTGTGTTTCTGGAGGCCGGCCATGGTGCCTCAGACAACTCTTTCCTTGCCCAGTTCTGGGACAAGTTTGACAACCAGGGGTACTCCCTGGAGAGTGCAATTGATCCGTATATGGAGTTCTTCCCCAGGAATGCGCATGGAGACATGGCCAGCTACTATCGCTTCCAGGGCAGTCTGACGACTCCCCCTTGCCTGGAGGGCCTGACCTGGACGGTGTTTACCCAGCCAGTGCAGATGTCGACATCTCAGTTGAGTGCTTACAAGAACGCCTTGGCCCACCTACCCCAAACTGCAATTGCCCTGTTCAACAACCGCCCGGTGCAGCCCCTGAACGGCCGTGTGCCAGAGCTGGTGACCGACTTAACATGGTCCTATGCTGGGGAGGGAGGCAAGCCTGCACCTGATGAGTGGGAACTTGCAGATGCTCGATGTGCAGGCATCAGCCAGAGTCCCATTGATCTGCCGGCTGCCAATGCCGCTGTGATGTCTGCAGGCTCAAAGATTTCTGAATCTCTCTACAGGTATGGGTCTTGCAAGAAATTCAGAGGCATGGTAACAGACAATACCTGGAAAGTTGATGGCCTTGGCCAATGTGGAATGGCTAGTATCAACTTCAACCTTAATGGACAAGAGCTGACCCTCGGACAGTTCCACTTCCATGCACCATCAGAGAACACCTTGGACGGAAAGAGCTACGATGCTGAGGCACATTTCGTCTACTTTGACGGTGCTTCACCTGTCGCAGTGATTGGTGTGTTTTTGAGTGCAAACACTGGAAGCCCGGACAATGCTTTTCTGAGCCAGTTCTGGGACCATTTTGACAACCATGAGCATACACTGGGCCGGTCAATTGACCCCTACTTGGACTTCTTCCCCAGGAACGCCCATGGAGAGATGGCCAGCTACTATCGCTTCCAGGGCAGTCTGACTACTCCTCCCTGCTTGGAAGGCCTGACCTGGACGGTGTTCACCCAGCCAGTGCACATATCCATGTCGCAGTTGAGTGCATATAAGAGCGCCTTGGCTCACTTGCCCCAGACTGCGCTCGCCTTGTTCAACAACCGACCCGTGCAGCCCCTGAATGGGCGTGTGCCGGAGCTGGTGACCGACTTGACCTGGTCGTATGCTGGGGAGGGGGGCAAGCCAGGGCCTGATGAGTGGGCACTTGCAGATGCACGCTGTGCAGGCACCAGCCAAAGCCCCATTGACCTTACCACGGTTCACCCTGCAGTGATGTTGGCTGGCTCCAAGCTTGGGGACGATCTACACAAGCATGGAGATTGTATGACCTTTGACGGTGTAGTAACAGACAACACATGGAAGGTAAATGGATTAGCTCAATGTGGGGATGCATCTCTTACATTCAACTTAAATGATCGGGTGCTTACAATGGGCCAATTCCACTTCCATGCACCTTCCGAACACACACTGGATGGAAAGAGTTATGATGCCGAGGCACACTTCGTCTACTTCGATGGTGCTGATCCTGTGGCTGTTATTGGAGTGTTCCTTGAAGCGAAGAGTGGACACGAGAATGCGTTCCTCGCGCAGTTCTGGGACCACTTTGATAACCAGGAGCACACTCTGAGCAATGCCATTGACCCATACTCGAAGTTCTTCCCCAAGACTGCGCATGGAGACATGGCCAGCTACTATCGCTTCCAGGGCAGTCTCACAACTCCACCCTGCTTGGAGGGCCTTACCTGGACGGTGTTCACCCAACCAGTACACATGTCCACCATGCAGCTGAATACCTACAAGAATGCCTTAGCACACTTGCCTCAGACTGCTCTGGCCATGTTCAACAATCGCCCTACCCAGCCCTTGAATGGGCGAGTGCCGCAGCTGGTAACAAGCATGACCTGGTCTTATGCTGGGGAGGGCGGTGCTCCAGGACCTGCAGAGTGGGCACTTGCTGATGCTCGCTGCAACGGTACCAGCCAGAGCCCTATCAACCTTCCTGCGGCAAATGCTGCGGTGATGTCCGCTGGCTCCAAGCTTGCAGACCAGCTACAGAAAATTGGGGATGTGATGACTTTTGAAGGTGTTGTCACAGACAACACCTGGAAGGTCAATGGGCTAAACCAGGATGGTAACAATGCTCTCACATTCAACCTGAATGGACGTGTACTTACAATGGGTCAGTTCCACTTCCATGCGCCCTCAGAGAACACCATGGACGGTAAGCTGTATGATGCGGAGGCACATTTCGTCTACTTTGATGGGGATGCCCCTGTTGCAGTGATTGGTGTTTTCCTTGAGGCCACGAGTGAGCATACAGAGAACCCTTTCCTGGCGCAGTTCTGGGACCATTTTAATAACCAGGAGCACACTCTGACGAAAGCTATTGATCCCTACACAGAGTTCTTCCCCAGGAATGCGCACGGAGACATGGCTAGCTATTTCCGATTCCAGGGCAGTCTGACAACTCCTCCCTGCCTGGAGGGCCTGACCTGGACTGTGTTCACTCAACCAGTGCACATGTCCACTTCTCAGTTGAGTGCTTACAAGGGCGCACTTGCTCATATGCCCCAGACTGCGATCGCGCTGTTCAACAATCGCCCTACCCAGCCATTAAACGGCCGTGACCCACAGCTGGTGACAAGCATGACCTGGTCCTATGGTGGAGAGGGAGGCACCCCAAAATCTGACGAGTGGGCGACGCTTACTGATACTTCGTGTGCTGGCGATGTGCAAAGCCCCATTGACCTTCCAGAATCTAGCGTTGCAGTCACTGAAGCTGGTTCAGATCTGGGCAGCTACCTGATGAAAGATGGCGACTGCATGACATTTATGGGTGTAGTAACTGACAACACTTGGAAGGTAGACGGTCTTGGCAAATGTGGAGATGCTTACCTCAACTTTAGCTTAGGGGACCGTGTCCTGACCATGGGTCAATTCCACTTTCACACTCCCTCTGAGAACACTGTAGATGGAAAGACGTATGATGCGGAGGCTCACTTTGTATACTTCGACGGTGCTGCCCCTGTGGCAGTGATTGGCGTATTCCTTGAGGCGAAGCAG
>NHOP01000503.1:0-14685 GCA_018697155.1 Pyramimonas parkeae | reverse complement strand
TGACCCGTGAAAATCCATATGGAACAAACTCCCTGTCTGCTTCATATCCGGTCGGTTGCCGGCGCGTATATATGTGTGTGCATCGATCAAACATGATACAGATCTATTGCACAAGACGAGTAAATCCGGTAAAACGGCAATCGCTACCAACTGCGTATTTTTCAGACAGTGTGATTTTTCATTCTGCTCGCAGATACGCAAATCAGACCTTGTAAGATCCTTTGCTGTACACGCACACGACTTTGTGTCCAGAGAATAACAAAACCGTTCTCAGTTCACTTTCTCGCCCTACACACTGATAATAGGGGGCCTTTTTCTACGTCATCTACGCATGACCGATGCGCATGATAATGCTCTCTACCGGTAGCAACAGAAAAGAAACTATGGGAAAATACAATTAAAGTCTTGTGTACCTTAGTTTATTTGAAGCTCTACCTTGGACGTTTGTTAGGCATTGCAACGTTTGATGTATGAACGAATATTTTCCAACACGCAACCGAGAGCCTTGTTGTAAAGTTTTTCTCAAAAAGGAAAATCGTTTAAAGTCCCAAATGCAATGTCACAAGGCTACCACATAATCCACAATCTGTTCACAATCATCTCAAACATTAACCCGCCTCCTTTTGCAAATCTTCGAAATCTGGGTTCCCTGCAAAGCATCTGGATTGCTCACCATTTTATCCTAGATGATGAACTTTTTTGGAAAGTGGATTCAATGTACAGGATTGGTCATGCCTCTGGTAGTCCCCCCGGCGCTGGAATACTTCGCCCCACCAAAGCAGATTGTGCAGCCCAATCCGGTGGCAGTACGCGCCCACGCCGCTAAACTCCTGGCACATTCCTGATGAGATTCAAATTTGGTGTTGTTTTTCCGCACCGAAAACATGGGCACCATATGGGAGGTGTGGTCCGTATGTTACTCTTGGACGAGCAATCTCGGAAGAGCGTGTTTCGAAAAAGCGTGCTCTTTTTCGGCAAAAACCCTGCGTTAATGGTTAATGACAGGCATTTCGATCAAGAATGTTGTTTAAATTCTGTCGTACGATCGTGCCAAATTGTGTATTTTCTTCACAACGTTATACACAACATGAGACAACATCAACTCCATCGATACACCAGAAACCGTGCAAGCTTGCTCTCAAGTCCACTTTTTGCGTTTGTGCCAGGAGTGTGATGACCGTATCGCATTATCGCCATCGCACGTGGCCAATGAGGTTCAACAAAAGTTTGCTCCGTCAATCGTGTGTGTATGATTAGCAGCAGTGCCCACTTCTGTACCACAGCATAAGCACCTGATTTTTCTGTTCGAGATCCGAGACGTGGTTTTCATCTGGGACACTTTTTCCTTCGTCGTTCATGCATCATGCTGTCAAGTCATTTGCCATGTGCGAGTGTGGCGCTGCTGCTTGCAAAATCCACTACTATGTGTCTAGCTGGATTATTGGCAGGATGAATTCATTTTGTTTTTCAATCTGCATGTGGGCATGCGAAATCGTATCCTTGTGAGCGTTGTCGTCATAGTCTGGGAATTTTTTATACAGATTCAAAGGAATCACAGGAGTGGATAGCGTATTCTTGCATTCAGAGTTGCACGTTTGTAGCGGTATGCATTCAATGGGGGGGCCTACAGGATCAGAAAACTTGTACGCTTGCACAGTGTGGATCCAAGATCCATCGGCAGTTTTCGTGCCTCACGTGTGTATTCGTTTCAATACACGGATATACATTTCTGCTCTGCCCTAGTTTCGTGTCGCTGCTACCAACTGCCGTTGGCAGCTAAGCAAGCAAAAGGTTGTTTCTTACACGCTCCTGCTGCATCAGTGCTTAGTTAACAATTTCCAACCACGTATGGTTTATTACTTCATTGCGATGACTCATCCATGGCAAAAACTTTGAAAGCGTCGTAGTCTGGACGTGCTGAACTGATCATTGATGACTTGTGATTCTTATTGCAATTTTGATGCCGCTAGGAATTTCTACTTGCCCCCCCCCTCTGTTTTAGCCCCCGTAGATACTCCGAATTTCACTGGAACGAGGATGCACATCCAGTACATTTATCATGAGCAGCGTGTTGCGTTGCACGTACCCCGCAATCTGCCCTCTGTGAACAAGCGTCAAAGCTGCAGTCCTGCTCGGATTCTGTGAGGGGTGATTGTTTGTGCAAAGCGATTGTTGTGTCACCATGAAACTTTTTACATGAGTGTGCTGTCTGATATGACAGACTTGGAATGCAAACTGTTAATTGGGGTTTCCCCCAAACGATTGACTCGACCATAGATCGTCACTGATGTAGCGCCGAGGATGGAGCTGGCGGGCCAATTCGAGGTTCTCCTCATGATTTGTCTTTTTCCAAATGAGACTTGGTTCCTCGTTTGCTTGTCTGCATCCTCGCAAAAGCTTGTCTCCAACCTGGTGGCAACACAACTATCTGTGAAATTCGCTGAAAGACGATACTCTCAATAGCAGTAATATGTTGTTTGAGGTTTCCCAAGCGCTGACTAGAGCTTCATGTTCAATCAGCATTGTTTGATTTGGCATGGCGCTGTTCATCTTCATTCGAGTAGTGAGATAAGTCGTGAATTAGAGAATCCTTTGAACATGATGCTATTGTTCATATTGGATGCTTTCTGTCTGAATGACCAGCACACTTCTGGGTATTTGCATGGTACCTCAAACGAAGAGGTAGTTCATCTATAGTTGGTGAGGAGGAGAGCTACCTCTTTGTTTGAGAACGGAAAAGTGCTTTCGACCACATGGACTCGGCATCCTGTGCGAGTACGCTATCAAAACTCATGCTTGCTGGCCCGCTCTTTTTTTTTTCCGATAAAATGCTTTTCTCGTGCACATTGTGATGTTCTTGATCATGTTTGCCCCAAGTTGTAATAATTAGGGTCTATGCTAGACAACGTTGACAACACAGCTTCTGAGCCAGCATTCAGCATGTAGCGAAATTGCTGGCGTAATTACTGCGCGATTGCCTTGCATTAATGTAAGGGCCTTACCAAATACATAGCAAGGTATTATTTCGCTAGGTACAGTTATCAAGGGTTGTCATGCTTGAGCTGACCAGAGTCTTCTTCTTGCATTGCATGCAGGTGGCCATGGCAATGCAAGGAAAGTACTAGGATCAAGAGCACTCATGCATGGTGTCCGCATGCACACCAGCATGCATTCTACAAACGACACAATCATCAGATCTTTCCATGGTCACCATTGTGAACCATGTATCGGCTGGCGTGCAGAAGGATGGTAGTGTCATGCACAAACTACCCGGAAGTTTTCTGTATATTTTGCGCGAATACAATCACATGACTTGATCGTAGTGCCTATGCTATATTGTTGAATGCAAAAAAGAATCACGATTTGTGGCATCAATTGACATTTGCGCAATGGCTGGGCAACAGCATGGGATATGAACTGAGAGCGTCTTGCGCATGGCGGTTTATTTTGGTTTATATTGAATGTGAAATTTATTGAGATGTGTCATGCTGTTCGCGCAAGCTGCGGTGATGCTTCGTGTGCGAAATTGGTGCTCTTGCACAAATACAACATTCAATGAAACTGAAATCCGCACACTATTGTATGGCTTTCATCGCGAACATGTTTGTCAGGTCAACTTGTTCATTCAGAAGTAAAATGCATAGGGTTTGCCTACCACAATATTTCTATGAACATGTCCCTTTGTATCACTGTCCCCACATTCATTCCTATAATATGAATACATGTCGATGAATGGCAGTGCTGCATTTGCCATTAATGTTCATTCATTGTAGGGCAGGCTACACGGCTAGCATAAATTCACAGAGCGACGGGCACTGCATTGGCATGTGCCAAATATGCTGACCGACCAATCGCAATGCACCATCTTAATTACTTCACTTGGCACATTGTAAATATCTCGCTTTTCGCATATCTGCAGTGCTGTTACCAAGTATTTAAATCTCCTCGATGATGTATTCAGGGTAATGACTCTATCATGTACCTAGCTATCTATTTGATCATCCTAGTACTTTGACAACACATGCACTTGATGTCCCATTGTTTGCGTTCTATGCTGCGAATATACGGTTTAGCAAATCAGCTAGTCTGACCCCCGCTTTGATAAGTTGTCGCTCCACAACAGACAAATTCTCCTCATAATATGTCACATTGAGGTAGCAAGGGTCCTCCTTTATGCACAGAGGAATCGTCATGTGCTCTCCTCCCCTCCCGTTGACATACGCATCCGTACAAGCCAGATGCATGGATTCAGTGGCCCAGCTATCCGCGCATTGCATCACGCTCGGGACTTCCGCTGAGAACGGACGAAGCTGCGATTCGACCATGCCCTTAAGCTGGCTTGGATCATGGATGTTTTGAAATCCTCGAACAGAGTGCTGCTCATGTGCAAACGTAGACGCAGCGGACGAGGGCGTTGCCCTAGGACACGACTCCCAAGGCGTCTTTGTGTCGGGAGTCACGTTGAACTTTTGAAGAAGTTGAGCCGCAAGCTCGTGCCACTCCCCACGTTCTCGCAGACGATTCAGAGTCTCCCGAACGAATTCATTGTCCCACACTTCGTGCAGGCTGCTATGGATGTGGTAGCCCAACATTTTGTTGTCCGTTGAGGGCAGTGTAATACCGGCGCCCGCGATGGGTTCTTGAGGGAGGAACTGTTTTCTACCTTTTTGCAAAGACAGGATGCGTCGTCGAACTTCCGCTGCACAGGGGGCAGGTATTGTATTGCAAACCCACTGAGATACTTGCTCGACCCGCATACAAAATTGGAGCACAAGAAGATTTTCTCTCAGCTACGGGAAAACTTCACAGCATGCATGTACATCAATAATGGATTAGGATCTCTCTCGGCTACGCGGGAGCCACACAGATTAGATCCGCAATCTCACAATAATTCTCCATGGAAAAGCGGACTACGCATAACAGAGTACAGATGCAGATGCAGAGTACAGATACGGTAATATGCAGGAATGTTCGACAAGGTTTGGAACTTGGATTGGAAACATCAAATTGAAACGCATTTCAGACAGCCTTGGCAAAATGCGAATTTTCTTCCAAGGCTGTCTGAACTTTTGAATCATCAATTTTTCATGGTGGCTGTCAAGGCAGTGGTTGTTGATCACTTGCTTGTCGAAGATGACCAGCCAACCAGCATGGCCTGTGAAATCATCGGCTGAGTACCTACCCACGTCGTGGCTCGAACACGGGTTTCCCGTGCAAGAAGCCCTACCAACTGGGCCACCTGACATGGCTTGAACCAAATGGAACATTCTGACGTTCAGAAAGCAGAAAAATATGCTCACCCCAAACCAGATGCAAACTAAACACCAACGTCGTGATGGTTGCGTGTCGGGCTGGATTAATGTGATTGTTTTCAATACGTCGTTTGATGAGAACATTGTGGAAATGTGAATTTCAAAATACATCAAGCTTGATGCGATGCTATTCCCATGAGGAAAGCGTTTCCTACATACTGCATGGGACACATGTGGCTAGCGTACAACAGGCTTCGTCTTTTTGTGGTTTTAGGATGTAGTGCATCATAATTTCACACTTGAATACTTGATTCTTAGCACGAACTGGGCAACGTCAGGGGTCCAAAAAGCGCTAAGATGATTCCTTTTGGGAACAACTGGGAAGATTGTGATATCATCCTCACAGCGAAATTTCATGGAGTACGTGAATCACAAATGCCAGGATCACTGGTACCTGCGGGATCTTCAGGCACACCTTGTGGCGAGTTGGTGTTCCATTCAACAAATAGTAGAAGTCCGCCCTTGTCGCCTGAGTAGCCATGCAGATGTCCTCACAATCACATGGAACTCGCGGAGGCATCCCGTATGCGCAACCCTTTAAATTCAAACCATTCGCATGTGCATCCGTTCCAACCCAATCTCAGGTTCCAGTTCCAAGGCGCAAGAGCTCAACCCTTGTTGTACCAGGTACAACAGTACGAAATGTGCAATACACAGCGGCACCTTCCATGAAGTATCTTGAAAAGTATATGTTATGGCGCATTACGATTTCCAGAAAGACTAAAGAGGTCTTGGCAGCACTCTTGAGGATATGCTTCATCAAGTTCTAACAGGCTAAGAAAACAGAACTGACACTGTCTGGTGCTAGATACAGCCTGGCTTGTCATCTCTTGTTTATACCGAAACAGAATGCTGTTGGCTCGAACAATATTGCCGAGTGTGGCAAATTTATTTGTTCACACTTCATATTGAAAATGACCTAACGGAATTGCGGGCTTCCAGAGGAGTCCCCTGGCAACTACACATAATTTCCTTCATGCAGAGAATGAATATCTAAAGCAAGGAGCTTTGAGCAACATCGATAACACAGAGACAGCGATGGTTCAGTTTATCAGGAAAACAAATAGATTATACATTTGATGGAACGGCAACTAACCAAAATTTGGTCAACCCTATTCATCGCCAAAGCAAGCCTGAAAACGTATTGCATAGCCACCTATGCTCACGCTTGCAGCAAAACGGTGTACATGAGCATTGAATGCTGTTTGAACTGCAAAGCAATAAACACACAAAAATTATCGTTCGTTGAACAACTTGTTATCAATGTCTACTACGTAATCGCACCCCCTTATCCGCTAGAGCACTACCTTGCGGATCGTTTCGGAACGTCTCAGAAATGTCTCGTTCGAGGGCAGTTCGAATGTGCGTGCGAAACAAACATTTAAACGTTCGAAGCGGAATTAAAGTTCATAATTCTACTAAAATTACGGATGTTTAATTCGATTATCGAAATAGAGGGGACCACAACAACAGGAGAGAAACAGAATCCCGCAACTAGCAAACGTACACTTTTCTACTCGCAACAAATATATTCGTACCAGTGAACGCCACGTGTAGAGGTTGGTGGAGGTCGCCCACTATATGTGTGATGAATTTGAGTGCTTCAACCTGACCTTCTCTGTTCGTTGTGGATACCTGCAGTGTCTGCGTATAGTTGAGAACAGCCCCGACAGCACACATCCCTCCAGGACAATCGCGTTCGTACTGGTAGCTGCACAACCAGTCCGGCGTGTTGACAAAGTGCAAGGGAATACTCCACGCATAATTTGGTTCTCGTCGCACGTCATCCGCCCAACACGCAACTTTGCTAAGATTACCATGCACGTCTGGTAGAAGATGCGAAATTTGTTGAAAGGTTCTTGGAGATAAGCGAGACTGCGCGATGGTTGCCACTATCTCGTGCCCTTGACAACCCCACGCAACACACATGGGCAACGTACCAAGTATGAACGATTGCAAAAAAATTATTTCAAGATTCGACAGTGTACATTGCGCTATCATGATGCCTTCAACCTAAGGGGTTCAGCCGATCGTCCCGTGCTGGCAGGATGCGTGTGCTGTTCAGGCTACGTGCGGAACTCTGACCTCCTAGGGTCAAAATCAACGTCAAAAGCGCCTGAGAAGGGTGAACCGATATGGTTGGTTCAGAAAAACCCCAGGGTCTTGTCATTTGATGCCTGAATTCATTGGTGTTTGACGTATGATAAAATCATGAAAATGACACAACAATTATTCGATACAATGCATATTTTCAACGCCTGCAGATTGAGGGTCGGTTGTGGGGACGGAGGAACAAGCCCCTCACCCCCTGCCACCGGCAACGCCTCGTGTACGATATGAAATAATTCATGCACCTTCTCGCCTATCATGCTCCCTCCTGGAAAACTCGAAGGCTCCAATCGTTGTTCAAGCTCCGGTTTGCTCGGCGGGGCTGGAAGACTTCGCTGATGATGAAGTTGCTGGAAGATTACTTCGAAGGCTGTGCACGCTTGGTAGGTTATTTTCGAATGGAGATTGAGTACACCCAGCCCCCAAATAATCACCATGATAGGAACACCCTTGGCCGACAATTGATGGAAGGCCATGCAGCCTTAAACGGTCACCTTCGAAACGCGAGTGCCCACACCATTCGCCTAAACCACACCCGTGATTCCAGGTGCTCCGTGCCCCTGCATGGATATGTAAAGCATCGGCATCTGCATGAGGCTCACATTGTAAGAGGGATTGTACTATATAAGATATAAGATAATCGAAACAATCGAGGATCGGGTGATATACACAACAAGTCATCCGATGCTCGATTGTTTGGATTGTCGATTCGGGGCATGCTCCCCTATCCTGCTGGCAGCTCACAGTGGGATCCTTTATATGCATCTTCACATACAGCTCCCAATGTAATCTGAAATAGAGCACAAGATATATCGGTGGATCCTCAACTATTCGTAAAGTTCACTCTTACGATGATTATCCATCGCGAGCCTCCGCCGCATTCCACCTGGCTGCCCAACATGTCTTCGGGCATCTTGTTATGCGTCTTGGTCTTGTAATAGGCACAACTCACCATACAGTAGTATTTCGTATTGCCAAGATGAAGTACTTGATCCTGGAGTATTCGAAGTATCGATTCCTAGCCGGGGCCTATTCCAGCTGGCAGCTCGAACAGAAACCTCAAGCGCTCCAGTGCACACAGCGGTTGTGGGCTGGGACGCTCTCCCGAGGTGAGGGGGGCATCCTTGAGATCCCGCGCTTGCCAGCACCTCTTTTCGGCTCAAGATCTTGGATCAAATATGGCCGATAACGATCAAACTCAGGTAAGGTTGATGATAGCCATCTTCGAGGGCGTAGACAGTTGCCTCAGCTTCTTTTCTCGGGTGAAATCTTACCAACTTGCTGCGTGTTGTCTGCCTGATATATCAGGCACGGAGTAATCGATTCGCAAAGATTTAGCAGCTGAAACTAAGATCCATATCATTTGGTACGACTTTTGGTGTGTGTTTCCTTAGCCACGCATAAAGTTTTCTTCGCTGTTTTGTGCCAAGCACACAGCTGTTTACAATAGTTTAACTCACCAAGGTTTGGAGTTTGACTGTTATGGAGTTAGAGGACGGTCAATCGGTAGTTTACATTATGAATATGTATGCTTACTTGGTATGTACTTTCTACATCCCGGGTTTCAGACAAGGGCTTAGTTGTCAGTTGTGTGTGTCTGTCTGTGTTCAACCATGTGAGTATGTTATGTGGTAGAGTGATGTGTACAATCGTGTGCCCTTTAATGAGCACTGCTTCGTACTTACGTGTATCCTGCGCCAATGAGAAAGCGTGTTAGTCCGACCATGCATATCCTTTAGGATCATGTGTGTTTTCTTCGTCGAATTGCATTTTGAAACTGGCACGAACGCCAACCTCAATACTATAGCGCAGTGTAGAGAACGACCAAATCGATGTCAGTTGTTTTCGATTTCCGGGAATGACGACATCAAAATCCGTGCGCATCATCCGAGTGGCTGACACATTTCCCCTTAATTTCATGTACTCTGCGTAGACTTCAGTGCGACTCAACCCTTTTCCTAGCAGGTGCACAAGAAAAGGAAATGTATGATCACTCATTTGCTTGATACGTCAGTTTTCCCAGCAGTAGTGTGGTGAAGTTGCTGCTTTCTGTTTATTCATTTCGGATTCATAGACAAGCTTCTTTGTTGACTTTCTGTTGGTTCAGCTGGAGTATTGAGAAAATCAAAGCAAGTCAGGAAAAAGTATCCTCTGTATTTCTCCTTCGCGATTCAATTTACAGCGATCAGTATTGAAAATCTGAGACATATGGAGAGATTCCGGCAGTGCACTTGATTTTGCTCCAAATGATTCAAAACATACTCAAGGCAAACAGATGCCAGCAGCACTCAATACGACGACCGGACTGAGCTAGGACGTTTGCGCATTTAGAAACGAAACGCTTACTCATCAGTTGTACCAGGAGCACTGTATGGAAGGACACAGTACATATGGGTTTTGTGTTTCAAGCAACGTGTTTGGATGAACATATTTCCTGCATCCATGCGAGTGCTTTCATGGCTGCACTTACAATGAATCTCACAGCACACAAGGATGTATTCAGTTAGTTTATTCCATTCCCACATATCCATGCATGATTGCAGAACAGGATGGCACCAATGTAAACACGCCATTTTGTGTAGGCAAAGAACAAGTTGCTTCTAGAATGCACTTAAACGAGCAAACGGTACAATTGAAGTACAATACCGAGAAAGACCCAATCACGGATGATGAGAGCTGCAAATACTGGCGACAAGGGTTGATTCATTATGTAAGCATAGAGACATGTCCCTTGCCAAAAGGGCAGGAAGCCAAGTCAACGGATTCGCGCATCGAAATCCATTGTTGCATAGGTTTGAGCTCAAAACTCGCGCATCATGTCGAAACACACGTTGGGTGATACATGGAGAATGTATCTTGCCATCCCCATTTGGATTGCCTACTGATCCATGAAAGTCCATACAGAACAAATTGTTGGCGGGTTTCATATGCACTCGGTTGCTGGCCGGTGAACGTGTACATGGGGTGTTCTGATGACATCAGGCGCAGAAGGACTCCTACCTGCATGAGTGGAAGGCCATGCTCATGCAGTCGACAACATTTCAACAACGCACTATGCTTTCCAGCGCTGCGTCCAAGCCGGCTCAGGTATCGAACAAAACGCCTTTGATGTCTTCGTTTATGCGCATGCAAATATCATTGAAGAACACACCAGCATTCCGTGTGTGACGTGTAGCGCACGTGTTGGCGGGGAAGTTTGTTCTGCAGCCTGCAATGCGTGTTAGCAGCCATTCGGTAGCCGGTTTGTAGAAGATTCTTTCTATCACTTCTCCAATTGGATAGCTCAAAGGACGATTGCATGGCCAAGAGGTTGTGCTTGGTAGTATGATCTTGTATTGCTTGTGCACAAACATGTGCGTATCGAGTTTTCAGGGTGAATTTTGGAAAAGCGACTGTGCTTGATCCGCTTTACTTGGTTTCCTGCCCAGCGGGCAAGGGCTGTCAACGGATAAATGTAGGATCCATGGACATGCCCATTTTACAAAGGGTGGAAACCTTCATCAAGTTCGTGGCATACTGCACACCAAGCCTTCATATTAAACCGCTGAGGATCCATGTGCAGATTTGACATGCAGGCGAAACGTCAGATATTGTAGAATACAAGAGGACATGTCTCGTGATCCCTGTCAGAATAGCGCTCTGATTTTTTACCCATCCATGGGAAAAAACTGCGGCGTACTCATGTGCCGTTGCATACCAGTGCGCAAGCACTGTAAACAACGCTTGCGTAGTGAATACAGAGGCATTGCTCCATGTTGATAGTGTATGCATATTTGATAGTGCATAAATGCGACTCTTTCTCGGGAGGTCCTGGGTTCGAGTCCCGACATGGGTGAATACTGCCTCGGCTGAAGATATCACGATCAAATACGCCATGCTGGCTGTCGGGCCACCTTCCATTGGCGAGTGATCATACCAACCGCCTTAACAACCACCATGAGTGAACTGGTGGTTCGGAAGTTGAATGTGTTGACAGTAGTCTTGTTCACCTATTGAAACCTACTGCACAAATGCCAAAAGTGCTTAATGCTACCGTTAATCACGGCGTTCCGCACAAATACACGTCAAGAACGCACGATACTGGACTGCGAACAGTTGCTTGTAGCAGAAAAGAAAATTCCATGGACGTCGTGCTGAGCTTCATCATGCGTCTCATTCCAACGATGTTCTCTTTGGGTTGAATTGTGGGAGCTGCAATATTCCTGACAGTTGGCGTCGCGAGAGTTACGGCCATGCGTGCAAGTATCAGGTGAAGGTTCCAACATGGCTGGCAATCAATTTCCCCCTCAGAGAAACCACTTGCTTGTTTAGGATAAACCCGCAGTCTGCAGGTTGTCGTTGCGCAGCTTGATGCTAGAATAGCAAGTTCTTTTGAGCCACCACGTATTGTGGTGACTGTTAAGGCAATTCATGCAATCACCCCTTACTCCAATATAGCATGCTAGCCAGCATGGTGGTCAGGGAATCATCTATCCACGCGCGAATTGTGCACCTCCGGGTATTGTACCCAAGGCACAAGGATAAAACGCCAAGGACCTTCCAGCAAGGCCCCCTACATGTGATGGTTGGCGTGTATTTCGATGATGTTGGAACTTTCCTGTGTACATGCATTCACTTTGACGGTTCAGACCATGGCGTGGTATTGGAACGTGACCCAATTCCTCAGCAACAAGTTTTTGAGCGCCACCCGCCACGATACCTGAAAAGATAGCTCGAAATCGAATGACAAAATGTGGTGTTCTGCACTCGAGGCATTCCAAGTCATTCATCTGTTGGTATGAACTACACGACCCAATCGCCTGTTTTTGTCGCGGAAGATGCTATAGCTCGATAGTTGGGGACAACCCAACTTGTGAACCCCTAAACCCTAAACCCTAAACCCTATGTTGAGGGACGACGTATAGTCACCTACCCATAGCAGCCTGACGCGCAACCCCCTTTGTGGATTTTCCACATAAATATATCAATCTGGATTTTTTTTGGGTAACACATTTCTTGTTAATTTATCTACAATTACAGATGAAAACATCAAGATAAGCCGCCGCCTTGCCAACCAGGCAATCGGACATGGTCTGGCGCTGCTGTGATCGGACTATGTAAGCAAGTATGTAATACAAGGTAGGGTGCAAAGAAGTACAGAAATGTAAGCAACGAATGTAACAACATATAAGCAGCTTATGTGCTTTCTGGGCTATGACTCTTTCCAAAGGGAGGGAGGCAACGTCAAGAGAGCAGGAGATCAAACGGTGCAGCGTCATGAGATCCCTATCAAAAACTAATTCATGCACTGTTGATACGGTGAGAAAATATTCCATACGGTAACTGCAGATGGTATAGGAAGCAAGAATGTTGAGCGGCGGCCCGCCCGCTCCATGAATTTGGACGAGTCCGTGTGGGATATGCATATATTGTTGCGGATTGCGCGTCTCGAACCTGGATAAAAGGATAGCTTATGAATTCATCTTTTCAATCAAGTGACCTTTACTGGGTTGCAAGCGGGTGGACACACCGTCAATCTTGCGGCATAGGGCTCATGTCCTTTTTAACCGTGGTTGAAAATACAAGACGTCCCATTAGCTTGAATCTCGATACGTTTCCAGAGCATGGAGCTGTCGCTCTACTCAGAAGACCAACTTACAAGGGCTAGGCAGATGTTCTGCTTAAAACAAACAAGCGAGTGCCTGGAACGGAGTGAGCGTGCGCCAAGTTCAATGGAGCAAAGATTGTTCTGAACGTAAAAGGTACATATTACACACATTTGTTGCGGTTGAAGGTGAAGATCGTATTCAGTCTTTTCGTCCGAGTTTAGAACTTGGGAGAGGAGGGACTTTGTGGATACAGGTTGCGAAGGTGGAATGGAGTTGCTAGACAGTCTGCGGGTTTCTGACCAGAACATGGCATCAAAGTTCATCTTTCTTGCAGACAACCTCCAGAATTTGCTACGAGTGACTCACTGCTTTGCGGGTATGGATTCATTCAGGAGGCGGACGCCTTGCAACGCACTCCATGGGCGATATCGAAGGTTGACCAGCTGGAAGTGCGCTCCTATCTTCTCCCTGCTATCTTTGAACTGTAAAATACACCGGATCAAGGAATAGGTTGTATGGATTCCAAGGAGAACGCGTCTCGTTATATCCTACGAAATTGTCTGCTGAACTTTATGGATCCATGTGAAACAACTCTTCACGTGTTTCATATGCAGTCGCGTACCTGTATGCCAGGTCTGCGCGTTGCTGCACCTACGAGTAATGTATGCTTGTGTATGCATAAATGGCTGTTAGCCTGCAGCATCTTTCATCTTGAAGGGTCCATGAAATCGTTCGCAGCCTAGAATTGCATGTACCAGGAGAGTCAGGCTGTGCTTTGAGACTGTTACTCGGTTTCGAATCAAGATCCTGAGCACACTCTTGTTTCATATATGTGCAGCCTGCTCTGCGTACATATGTAGGCTTCTCTGCTTGTGTATACCTAGGATCCTCTGCTTGTGTATATGAATATGGGGACATGACCCTTCCGTCAAGGGCAGGGAGCTATGCCAACTGAATCGCGCGCCAAGTTGTATCATTGCACAAGGCAACCTTCGAAGTAAGTGGACCATGTTTACGCACAGATTGCGTGGTCCATGGAGAACGTATCTCACCATCCCCATCAAATCAGTATGGTGACATGTGAAAATGGATATGAAACAAACTCCTAGTCTGTATCATATGCAGTCGGATGCTTGCACACGTAAAGTGAGGATATAATGTTGTGTTGGACCCTGGTGCGTGTATGTGCAGCTGGACTACGAGGAGTTCTCCGTACCGGGGGGTTCCATTGCAAGCAGGTGAGTGAATTGAAGGGGAATACTACCCCTACAATATCACTTGTGGGATATTCCGCCCACCCATTGTGATGAGGGCATTTCTTTGGACAAATGAGCGTGCATTGGTGTGTGAACTATGAACAGATATTTCTCAGCTTCCGAAAAGGATGGATACATGCATGCATATCGGATGTGCACCGATACCTAGAATTCACCCGCGGGCAACCAACAGCTCATGAAAACGAGCAGAAAATTTGGTTCGCGGAGATTTTCATACGCCGGCTGACTATTCTACTGGAGATGGTGGGATGCATCCTCTTTGGATTGCGCGGCATGTGTTCATGTATGGTACGCTGGTTTCAAAGGTTGCCCTGTTTCCGATAGAACTTGGCGTGCGATTCATTTGGCATGGCTTTCTGCTTTTCGGGTGGGAGTCTTATCCATGTACATATATTGTGG
>NHOP01000502.1:0-14689 GCA_018697155.1 Pyramimonas parkeae | reverse complement strand
ATATGTACTATCAATTGACATATCCGCAGTGCTACATATCCTAAGTACTATAATTCCCAGATGCCATACGGAGTAATTGCTATCGCACATTACTCGGCTCTATTGGATATTCCTAGTACTATGACAGTAATTGCCATCGCATATTACTCGGCTCTATGGAATATTTCTAGTACTATGACAACTAGCATGATAGCGATGGACAGACACAATCACCATACTACGTGGTGTGTCATAATCGGAGGCATCGCCTATTTTGCAGGCATAATCAGTATATGTGGAAATGAGAGTACCATCACAGTAGTTAGTCACTAGTACTATGTGACATTTGTCGACCTCCCACATACAGGAAAACTTGTGAACCACCAGTATTCATGGTGATTGTCTAGGCGATTGGTATCATCACTCGCTAATCGAAGATGACCCCAGCCAGCATGGCCTTTGATAATCTGAAATTATCGGCCGAGGAAGAAACTACCCGTCGGGTTCGAGATCAACCGCGTAGGGGGCGTTGCCCCTACCAACTGGGCTATGCGACATGGTATCTCCCAAGTATAGAAGGGGAATCAACCGTCACAGCACCCGAACATTTTTACATTCCAACATACCCCACCCGCCCTCCGCGTAGGGGGTCGGGCATCAAACACGCTGTCACACGCACACGGCTCTCATCACATATCGCCACTCGGACGAGCTGGACAAAGCTCTTTCACATCCTGTGGACCCTGCAAACATGTCAACCATCCATGAACACGAATGAGATGTCGTTTCACGCCAACCTACTACACGCGCCAGCGGCGCAGCTCAGATTTGTTGTCCAGGATATACCGACGGCAATAGCTACAGGCACGAGGGGACGCTTTCACAACAGCAGTTCAGCTACATTCTTGGAAGCAGGCATCCCAATGACTGATCACAGTATACTTAATCGATGCCTACAAGTTTTTTCAGGAAAATGCACGGCCATCACAATGGAATGCAGCAAAAGGCGCGAAGAAACCCCGAGCTGCATGAATCCTTGCCATAAGGCACGGTGGTGACCTGCGCAGAATGGAATAGCCTGCCCCTCAGAAACCCGCCGACCGTTGGGTTAACATATTGGACCTAGATATTGTAGATGAACCCATCTTGTCGACCAGATGATCCGCACACTGGCCGCAGGGCATGCTCGCCATTTGAGGAAATACGATAATGAGCACCCAGAACCCCAAGAGAACCCTGGGTCAGATTTTGATTGGATCAGGGTTAGATTTTGGGGTCAGGTACGACCTCGATATTTCACACACACCCTTTGGTGTGACTAGGCCCCGCCTGCGAGGATGGAGCCAAAGTCCGTGGTTGGGGAGAGGACCCTGTCTAAATTCACCCTCTGCAAAGCGGAGGGTTCACTTACGAATTACCAATATCAATTAACATTATCATGACAAAACCCCCTCGTTCAGGGGGTTGGTTCGGGGTTGGGATGGTTTCCCGCTTGCGTCCTAGGCACAGAGGGCCTCCCCTACCTATTGCCAGGCGCGGACGATCCACACCATGGTGTGAAGCACTGAGGCAGATACGTAGTATATATAAGTATGAGTGTTGTTATTCCATGGTTTAGATGTCTCAGTATTGTGGGGTCGGAGTACTTAAGGTGCGTATTCAGATGGGCCTCAGCATGGGATAAATCCACTGTATCAGAAATACAGCAAACATCATCATCAGTGCTTGAGATCCCCAGACTATTAGAGTCTCACACTCCAGGACTGACAGTGAATCTAAGGATGAAATAATCCATGTTGCGACCCAGAAATAGCATGTTGATCGGTCTGTGCAGCTGACGTCATGGGCACACGAGGTTGGTGCATATTGACATGAAAACCTACTTTCCATAAGATAGAGAAAGATGAATGCGCCTTCAGCTGTCCTCGAGGGTGACGATATCCTGGGCAGGCAAGCACATATACATGCCAACGGCTTTGGGTTTACGTCTGAAAGAATCAGGAATGCTTCCCTCAAGGTTTGAGGGGGCTTGCTGAGGTCATGGGTGAACACACAAAAGCTCACAGTAAGGAAGTGCATTGAAAAGGGATCATGCGCGTCATGGCGTATGTGAGGCATGCACTTGTATTTTCCATATGTAATACATGAGTAGGGTCACCCTAAGCTAATATTTCCTGTGTTGTGTGGTCTATGCTCAGGGCGCATCTTCTCAAAATGCTTGGGGGAAGGTGCATTCCGTTGGTGGGTTTGTACGTACAGCCATAGTGAGGTGGGTGTCCGCCAAGTGCCGAGGTAGACATTGGGAACCGCGAGCTGCGCACACCCTGTCTTGCAAGTCGGGAGATGCTCATAGTCTGTCTTGCCACCAGCAGAAGTTGTTCGGCTTGAGCCCACAATGCCCCTAGAGTATGTCCCTGTGCTGCAGAATCACTGCGAATTTCTGTACACATATCCATCCTTTGTGGAACATCCTCTTGCTGGTAAATTCGTACATTGTGCAATGCTTTTCTCATGATCATCCGGGCCTCTGTGTTGTCAGTAAAGCACCTATCATCTGTCAATAAGGATAGAAGAGTTCGTAGCAATTTGGCGGCATCGTTTATCGCTGCAAGTGTGGTGTGTTGTATCTCTCGTAGTTTATGTATCAACATGATTCCCAGATGAGGTGATGTGCCCTGTTGAACTACATCTACATATGTACTTCCTGTGCTCTGGGTGATTGGGTTGGGTTGATCCGGCTGGGCTGATTGAATGAGCTCGAACGTGGCGAGAGGACATCAAAACTTCAAGATTGTGGGTGGTTGCCTGCATCCAATGGTTGAAACCGGAGGGAAAGCACAGTCGCTCCAGTGTTCACGTTTGGTAGTGTCCAAGGTAGGTGTTGCGCAATTAAGAGTGTTCTTGGAGTTTGTGTGAACATCCCACCCAATATGCGTTCTGAGCAATTTTTTCATGCTTTTGTGAAAGGTGGATTGGCTTAGTTGAGTTGTCTGATATTATCGCAGACAATATACAAGCATAGATGGGTGTTGATTGCAAAAGCAGAATCTTTTTCGTTCGATGATTGAAACCCTGTTGACGTATGAGAATCTCCTTTTGCAGCAATTGCTTGCTGTCGCCCACCTTCAACACTTACAGAGGCATGATTAGAGCACACACCGGTGCCTCGCCAGGCTGAGCAGTTTGAACATGGTGGTGGTGTTCGTTGAATTGCACTCGGTGAGGATAGTCGTGATTTCAAATGTAGCTACCCGAACTAGTGCTGACAGTGGGATGGATACAAGATGGTACAACGTAAATACTTTAGGCATACAAGGACCCAGTGTCCAGAAAGCATTGACATCAGAATTTTGTACTGTTCTACACTGGACAATGGTGTTTGCCGACTTCAGCTGTAATTATTCCATCGCTCAGAGGACCCCCGCCTCAAGCAGGCTATACCTGCTTACCTGCGTCCTTCACCAGTCCCTTCTTTAATGCGGCGTTCTTTATGGGTTGCGCTGCTCGCCGCCACACTGTGTGTTGCTGGGCATGATTTCGGACAACCTACACCAATACGAGTTCTGTAATCATACCCCCCATGTTTTGGAGTGCATTGTCTGGGAAAATTTCAATTTTCTCCCAAAGTAGTTCTCCACCGAGTACATGGTGTTGCAATACATGACAAAAACTCGATTGACTGTAGGCCATAGATTGTGGTTTTGGCGTAGATGTGCATCGTAGCTTGGGCCACTTTGTGGGCGAGTGGGTTGACTGCCGCTAGGCGTGCAGTCTCTGGAGCAGCTAGTTTTGCTGTCGCTCAATCAACGAATTGTGGAGGTTCCGCCCAAGTTGTAAATATGCATGAGAGATAATCCGAGTGCATGCCAAATTTGCTTGTATTTCTGACTTTGGTTGGAGGGGAACGAGGTGCTTCTGGTAGTGCCTCTGCTGTACACGTTGGACTCCTTCTGGGGGTTTCAAACCTCGTACAAGGTCGATGAAATTCTTTTGCGGTCTCTGAAAATTAGAAACCACTTACGCAATAGGGAACTGTTCTGTTTTCTAGCAAGATAGATAGATAAAGAATACACACATATCTGTATAGATTGATTCCTGTTATCATGAAAAGGTGCGCAAAGGGTCTCGCAAGAGATATGACAGGTTCGGTGAATAACTCCGGGAACTAAGTGTCGAAGTCGCATTCGTCAGGAATATTTGCAGAGGTACTATCATTGATGGGTATCGATAACCCCTATAGGTGCACGCTTTGTGTGCGAGACGTGGACCGGCAGAGACGTAGTATGAGAGATGGAAAGGTGTTAGAATATACAGAGACTGAGATTGCGGGATGCACGCGTCCAGACACCGAATACAACTTTCCTTGGACAAGGAGTACCGTGTACATTTCCATCCGCAGTTACGCAGGAACACAGACAAATATACCAGGTCGATCTCGGACACAGCGAATGTGGAAAGATGCCCTGGGGTTGGCATGCCCTGCTATGTCGTAGGTAAGGTGTTTGCACAGACTTGTTGCTGCTAATGCAGGTTTGTTGACAAGGATTGGGTGTTGTGAACGGTAGTCAACTTCAAGATTTTTTCAGCCGCGTGAGTTCCATCTGTTTACCTGTATAGAGTGTGATACCCGTAGGCATTGAGAGTCACTCTTTGAATCCATACTCGCTATGCAACGACTCGTGCCATTCCTGCAGAACGGATAGAGATTGCAGTGCTACCGTTGTAAACACACAGGAAGACACAGCAAAAATGGACTGGTTGCTGGTATATCACTCCACAAGGTCACCGTTCAGAAATATCACAATACCAGAATAAGGATTTGCAGCCTGTAAAAACCATTTTCGAGTCCGAATCTGAATACTGAGACAGATTACCTTGGTGGCAGATTAAAGACCACTTTTGAAAGCATTCTTCCCATATCCACAACACACACGTACATTTCAAGGATGTGCAAAACTGCAATGAAATGATCTCGTCCATGTTGTCTGCAACTAAAAGGACACGAAGTTGTACTGCGGATAGTTAACGATGCAGATACTCATTGAACAACAACTCAGACCCAAGAGCGCGAAAATCCCGATATTCGTCAAGACCTGCGGGCCGCTTGATTGCCTGGAAGAATGTCTTGGGGACCATGCACGACAGGAGCATAGTGGGAGTTTAGGCCAACTGAGCAGGTAGACAGTAGGCTGCAGAGGCGCCCTAGAATCGCTTCGAAGCAACCTATTCTATTTTTTGCACCCATGTAGTGCGAAAACAACTAAACACCACCAAACACACTGACTTCCTTGCTAGAGAATCGGCACCCGTTCCTATCAGAGTTAAGGTTCCAAATACCTTTTTAGATTGGAAACCATGCCTTGCACACCCACCGAAACAGCCTTGTACAAGCTTAACAGATTCTAATATCGTAATAGGCGAGGAATTGTGTGGCCCTGTCTTGCATGTGTTTTAGAACAAGTCTGCCACAAGAGTCAACGAGAATTTGCGACACACCGTTCAGCGAATCTTCGTCCATCTCGTCTCGTCCATTGCTAAGCTGCCGTCGACTGCGTGGCCACTTTGTAGTGCAGACACTCTGTTCACTTGATCATCTCCTATACGCCGATCCGGTTGCGTTTGGCGCGGTGGTTAGCCACCATGCTTCGTCACTGCACGATTTCAGGTTCGAATCCTGTAAACATGTTCCAACCAGCCAAAGTTTGTTACACGTGTCCTACTCGAGAACTGTTTTGTGATGACTGACATTGATCGAGGGTTTCAGGGCACTGTTATCATCGTCGGGCTCGATCCATCCAAACTGTCAAGGCTTCCACATCAATCTCGTTAATGGCGAGGGTGGGTTGTTTGCCCCGGCGGTTTTCCTTGCACAATAGCCAAAAGTCTATAATTAGGTCGCAAAACGGTTGGGAGTTGTCAATTGGTCTCTATGCTTAGGTATGGCATCCGCTTGAAAGCTTTTCAAAAGTTAACCGGTAGGCTCCATTCCTGACGTTAGACTGAACATCTCGAACATTCGAAGTCGTTCGCCTCCGGCGCTCAGGCTTAGCCGCCCTGCCTCGAAGCCTCGAGGGTCACGTGTGCGATTCTTACGTGGTGCAGAGCAACATGGACAACAGGAGAAATGCTATACCAGGATCGAACCATGTCTCCGTTATCCGCTGGACACTTTAGGAGAGCAGATCCACAGTGCATGTATAGGAGACATGTCGGATGGCCTAGTTGGTGGGGAAACGACTCTTACCCGGGAGGTCCCGGGTTCGAGTCCCGAAATGGTGCTTCTCATGGTTGATAGTTCCGCGATCAAAAAGCCATGCTGGCCGGTGGGTCATCTTCTATCAGCGAGTGATAACACCAATCGCGAAAACAACCACCATGAATATTGGTGGTTCACAAGTCAGTTTAGTTTGGACAGGATCTCGAATGATCTGTTTGAGATTGGTGCACAAGTCAGCCACCCCTCATCCCAACCGAGAACAGTAGGTGGTTTTCGTATTGGCATCCGCGTGCAAGAGTGTAATTTCGGATGTTGACTGGTAGCTAGGCTTTCGTGACTGTATGGGGTGCACAGGGTTTCAGATGTTCAATGGGAGCAACGATTTCGTGATGGCATTAACCTGCCAGTTTCAGAATTGAAATGGTAGGCAGGCTTTCGTGAAGGCATCCGCGGAAGAAATTGGGTTTCGGATGTTACATGGTATCCAGGCCCTCGTGACGGCATCCGCGTTCAAGGGTTTCGAATGTTCATTGGGTGTTGATCATCCGGGAACGCATCCGGGTATGAGGGTTCGGGATGTGAAAAGGTTGGCCGGGTTTAGTGATGGCATCCACAAGCGGCCGTTGGGGATCAGTTTCAAGTTGCGCCATTCGTGTCTCATTCAAGCTTCGATCTCGCCCGCGGAGTACTCGGTTCACAGGGAGCGTGTACGCCTGACGCTTGTCGTGCTGCAAGATCGAGCTCCTATGGGCCCAAGCCTTTGTCAAGCGCGTAAGTGACAATCTGCGATATGGTGCTTATCCCTCATCGTTTGTAATCAAAATGTTTGTAATCGCATGTACTGGTGCTCTAGGTACTGTATACATTTATTTGTGCTTTTGCTTCAGCAGGACGAGGGTCACGGTCTGTTGAGTGTGCTCGGGTTTATGCCGGGTTGCATACAAGAGCACCGATTATCGCGGAAAACTCTTCCCACATGAAGATTTGTCGTGGCCCGTGCGCATGGGCGCGCACTTGACTGCGTCTTCGTTTGATATTGCGGCCCCTGCTTATCCTTCCGTTCACTGCGATCCAACCGTCATCACTCTGTGTTTTGGTGAGCCCTCCCAGCGTGAGCCCAACTGGGGTGTGGCGGTTGTTTGAAGAGTGACGATTGTACGAGGGTAAGCGTATGTAGATTGTGTTCACGTTGCCCTTGTACATATGGTCTTGTCCTATGGATGACATGTGTAGTAGATACAACTGCCACGGCCGAGGATACTTTGCTGTTTTTGGTGAAGTCGCAGGCCGTTTGATTTGTATCGTCATGACCGTTCACTTGAATACTGCTCGTCTTGTTCATGAGGCCATTTTGTAGGGGACAGGGATGTTTTGGTTTGTGTCAGCATGGCTAAAGCAGGGAGGGTTAAATGGTCCAAATGGTTTGGGTTGGTCCATTTCGGACACACAGACTGTGCAGAAGAAGTCTGTTTTAAATTGCGACAAGCATGAGCATCCGATTGTCATGTGTATGACAACGGACATGGACTATGGGATTGTGTATTCGCAAATTCGAACATTGTTTGTTCTCCGTTGGAAGTGGGCCGTGTTGGTGGTATCGATGATGGGAGGAACTGTTAGTGATAATTGAGATTGCAGTTCAGCGGATGTGCGAAGTGCAAGTAGTTCATGAGGTTATAGTATGGGGCAGCATAAAGGAGGCCTGCTTTTGGATTTTCGCCATGTCTCCATAGGATTTGAGGGTTCTAGTCTGGTATCATTGGAGTATTGCCTTCTCATTGTGGGACCCTTGATGGCGGTCAGCTCATCTGGTAGGCATGAATGGTTTGCTAGAAGAAGAACTGCCGCCGTCCTTTATTTGATTCTCGTAAGTTGTTCTTGCCATTGCCTCGTGGGTGGTGTAGTGCTTGCAGGGCTGGTGTGACTGTTGAGATCTACAACCTCTTGAGTCTTTGACTTTGTCTGATTTGGACTCATTTGTATGAATTTCAGGGCTGCCCTGCCCTGTGTTTCTGAGCTAGGAAATGAACGAAAATATGCAGGACGTACGTAAACCAGGCATGTGCAGCTGGTTATGGGTGTCAGTGCGCTGTGGTCCATGGCTCTGTAGGCAAACATCCTTTGATATGTATATTGTTGTTCTGTCTGTAGAGTAACATCAACTGTAGGTTCTATTTGGCCTTGTTTGGGTGTGTGTTGTAAGGTTCGAGAAAGCTGTCTCTCCATTTCGGTGTACAGGAACATGAACTTGTCTGCGTGACAGAGGTATCTGGTTCGTCCTGAGTAGCTTCCTTGTGTGACCGAAAGTCTGGATCTGGATCATTCCACCAACCAGTGGTCGAGTCGCTGAGACACATTCTGGGTGCGTTTATCGTCGGCACAGGGGCATTGGGATATACTGATCATCGGGAACCCCTTATGTACTAGGGGTTGGTTCTGGTATAACCCCAGCCATGGGAAATGGCCCTGCCTGGTTTTAGATGGGGCCTATGAATACCTGGATGTAAAACCCTGAGGCGTGAAGGGATTCACCTTCTCAACCATATGTTTGTGTATGAGGTGAGCGTCGTGCCCCATCCTGGCTGTGTGTACATATGTGCTAATTCTATTGGCAGGCAGGTGTGTTCATTGGTTGTGTCAGTGTCACTACAATGTTGGGCGTTTGCGCACAGGCCTCTTTCACCACTGATCATTTGCATGAGCCTGTGGAGAGATTAAGCATGTGTTAATGTGGGCGTTATTGGCAACCTTTAGGTTCGTGATTTGCGAGCTTGTGTATCTGTAAATATGTGCTGTGTGGAATCGTGTCTGCAGGTGCAATACCACACAGTGCGGAAGGAGCCAACGCTTATTGGCAAAGGTGGGTGGAGCTCTCGCAATCTCTTATCTGGTGCCTTTGCTATTCTGTGCTAACATGTTTACTGTGTTTGCAACAGTTTATTTTGTTGGGTTCCACTTTTTGTCAACTTCCTCGCCAGTTGACTGCTATTTGATATCTGTGCCTGGACTCTTCAGAGGTCTGGTGCAGTGTGTGCGCACCTAGTTGCCTCAGTAGAAGTACTTCCTCAAACCTTTTGGACATTGTTTGGCAAACACTTGTAGGTAAATGTGTTTGCTAGGTGCTGGTATGTTACTGTAGAGTATCTTGTGTCGAGGCATATTTCTATGTGAGTTGGGGATCATCTTGTCCTGTTGTAAACATATCCATGATAGCTGGTGGCTCAAAAGTTTGTCCTGTTGTAGGCGTGGTGGAGCCATGTATGTTGGTGTTAGCAAAGTGCCATGCTATGATACGACTCCAATAACTTTGCACGAGGACTTCTATCTTGAAGCATACATCTGCGCCACATGCCACCCTGATGGCAATATGAAGAGACCTGTGACACACGCTATTAGAACTGGATCCACTCGGATGTCAAATTTTGTTCTTGATTTGTTTGTCCTGACGTGTATGGCCTGTGTATGTACGCAACTGATGCTTGTATGAACGGTATTAGTTGATCGCTTTTGTGCAATTGCTGTGGGCTGTCCTTCGGAGGAATACTCCTGATGCTTTGTTTAAGGTATCCCTTTGTGGTGCCAGGATGTCAATGGGTTTTTGTAATCTTCTTGCGAATCAATATTTCCTCATTGCATGTTTTCCGCAAACAATTTGTTCTGTTTACTGTGTACGGTAGCTTGACCCATTCACATTCATATTGTGCTGGGTTTTACTACTGGTACTTGTTTGAGGGGAGTGGGTTATCCTTTGAAGCTTATGGTTCAGCAAAGGATACCAACAATTTTGGCCTTGGCGTTGTCCGTTTTTAATGCGATATCTGCCTACAGTTGGTTTGACGCAATTGTTCTGTATAATGTGTTCATCTTCTCGCTGGTGTTAGTGACAACTGCAACTAAGAATGCACAGAGGTACCTGACCATGATGGTTGTGGCATTTTGGATTGTGCAAGCAGTAATCACACATTAAGCAAACCATATATCATCCTATATATGTGGGGACATGATCCCTCCCAAAAAGGGCAGAAAGCCATGTCAACTGAATTGCGCGCCCAGTTTTGTTGTCGTTGAACAGGTGATGCTTCAAAACCCGTGGATCGCATGAACACACAGATTGTATGGTCCACCAAGAACGCGTGTCCATGTATATGTATGCGTTGCAATTTCGACCACTCTTGCTCCGCTTTGCATGCTCCAATCACTGCACAGTCAGTTGAATGAGCATAGTTCAATCCATCACCATTTTCATATTGTTAATCAATGCGCCTTTCCCTTGCACATGCCTTTTGAGAACCATCAATCAGTACAACAGCAACTATCTTCCGGCAGCACGCACCATTTGTTGACGTCACAATTTTGCTAAACCGATTCAAAACGCACACAGGCACTAGCTTGTTGTTTCCTTGAGGTGTGAAGGAATAAGATCAAGTATAGACAGTTGTTATGTTTCTCGAAACGATTGTATGAATCAATGTATCACAAACTTTATTCGAACATTGATCACTTATTGAGTGTGCATGCATCCATCTGTCTGTCAATCGCCGGTTTGTATGTGAGTTTTACTTTCTCCAAATTCGGTACAGTTGGCTGTGAGGGCCGGCGAGAACAATTCAATCGTCATTTTCTGATGCTTTCTCCTGCAGCCCTTCAGGACAGTATGTACTGAAAACCACTGTGAGTGGCGCGCCACCTTCGGTTTGCAAGTGATCATACCAACCGCCGTAATGGTGATTTCTTCAGACTGAGATTTCGATTGCATATATGAATGCTTGGCACTATGCTATCCTGCCACTTCAGTAGGGACCTTGAATGGTCAACAGCTAGCCTCATGAATTTAGAGGTAATTGTGTGAGCACTAGAAAAGTCTCTCAGGGAGACGTGACAATGTTTGCGCTTTACTTCATGCTCGTCTTGGCTTTCGATGTGCGCTTGTTGCAGCGATCACGGTGTTGAACCGATGACGTACTTCCTTCCCCTTTTTGGTTTCTGTTGTGGAATCTCTCGGTTGATCCATTTTCTTTCCCTGTTTTTGTGAGCTGCACATGACAGGCCACTTTGCTATGCCTGTTTTTGGCGACAGCTAACAAAACATGCACGCAATGAATCACACAAACACGTTTTTTGTCTCTTGACGCTGTCCTGAATTCCAAGCTCATTGTCTTTGATGATGATTTAGGAATATGAGTTACCTCAATGCGAGGTAAGTTCTGTGTCCTTGACACTGAGGGCGACATGCGCTCGGTGGTGTATAGACTTCGCAATCCATACCATTGTTCCACTATGTTCAATCAAGATGCGTGTCACAATCCTGTGATCTTCGACCTGGAAGAACTCCCTCAAAGGTTCTAAAAAATCAATGTTGGATGCATGCTAGGCTTATGCATGCATTAAGGCAGCACATACATCAAAGTATCACAACAAGAGAATTCTGATGAATGTAGCAAACTTGTCAACCAAAGCAGTGAGCAACTTGAAGCCTGGAATATTCAATGCAACAAACTTCAAGCATGAATTCCCATCATACATTGAGAGAATCGTTGCATATAGGCTATGGGTAAATAAAATGTGTTGATGAGTCATATGCATGAGAACGCATATGACATATGTATTCTCATATGTATTCTCAATGAATAATGTGGCCGCGGAAGTGAATTATACACAAAATGAGAACTGAACAGTACCCGTGAATCTGCAAGTTCTGACCCGATACTCCAATGGTTCAGCCTCCCTACATGAGCTGATGCTGATGCATCAATGTGAAATATGTGTCAAAAGAACAGTGAATGAACGTTGTTGTGTTGTGACGATGGCAGGTACTACCTAGCGACGTTTCTGGTCATTCAAGACAAGCGTTGTATGCGCTGCTGTACCCGTCCTCCTTCCAACCTTGGAAGAAACCTTCTCACACCATGCGCACAATATTTCGGCCTGAAAATCACAACCAACACTCTATGATTAGGTGCGTATCCTGGCTGCAGAAAACAAAAATGGGGCGCCGGAACACAAATCTGGGCATCGGAACACTTATCGGCGCGCACATTCTCAGAATGTTTGGTCTGGAAGTGCTTTGAGGACGATGGATTAGCAACTGACTTGCGTGTAACAATCCGTTCTGTGTCATGTTGCCTTCTATTGTGTGTCGGCAGTTTAACATCTTCGCACACATGAGGGACAGTTTCTGAACCTTCACGTCAAAAGCTCCACTCCAGCTTATGTAACGCCTGGGGGTTGGGTCTATCAGAAGATCTTGGAAGGTTTTGCATTCGATCTTCTGTTACACTTCTTTGCCATGAAGACATTCTCATGCCAGGCATTTCTATACTTAGCACACTACATGATCTGTTTGTACTTATTGTTCTTGACGTACAGTGGATTTCCATTAAGTGAATGTCCAGAATGTTTTTCTTTTTGGTTTATGGAATTGACCCTGGACCGTTTCTGTGATTGTGGCTTGAAACTGATTTCAACACATAATCATTTACGGCTGATACCACTGAGGCTAACCTGAAACTTATTCCCTGATGCCGCTAGCGCTGTTGTGCCTCAAAAGTGGTGCTCCGACTAACATGAATACTGGACCAGAGTCTCATCTGCACGAGTTTCTCTGCGCCTAACATTTGTTGATGTCGGTGAAGCTGATGTTGCCATGTGATGTCAGATTGAGGCCAACTTACATTACGGCTCGTCGAATCTTAGTTGCGGATAAGTTGGTCATCTGACCTCCTAAACATTAAGGACGTATCAGGATTATGTTTGTGATTGCTTCCTGTGCTGCTGTTTTCCCAGTACAACCATTTCTCCTGCCAGTAGATTTTAGCGCGTAGGAACTGATGACGATCGGAGAATTGTGGCAAGAGGTTCTAACAAGTGATGCCATGAGGCAGCACATGGTCACTTGTTGTGATCATGTGAAATGCTCTTGAAATCCGGGCGATGTGATGCAACGGAAGCCCATCACGGAGAGAGTGTCGGGTGGTCCGAGGGATGATCCCCATCCACAACTTGTCGAATATCAATTTGCAATTATGCAAAATTGCTGAATTATCTCATGAGTATTTTCTGCATCAAGATGCCGCAGATGAAAACTAGACTACACAACCAATCATTTCCTTTGCCATGAAATTGTCAATGGCACAGTAGCAGCATCCCAACCCAATTCATGGCTTGTATGTTCCCTAGCATCAGATAGGATATGTATCCTGGTTGCACAAAGCTTTGTCATGCTCATCTTTGTGCATCCCACAAAATGAGTTCTTTCTCTATCAGTTTGTCTTGAAAGATAGCTAGAAGCGCTCAAGAAGTGATCATGTATAGTAATCAAAGTGTTCAACAGTGTCTACTTTGTCTATTTCTGCTTTCTTTAATTTGATTTGAAGTAGCTATATCAAAGGAAACTAGTATCGTAACTCACTGAAAAGTATGAGATGCCCCATGCTTTTCAGTGAATACAAAGAATCCTGAAGTTCCTTCATGTTGCAGGCAAGCTCTCGAGACAATTAATTTCATTTGTTTTCCCTTACTGTATTCCAAGTTTTCTTCAAGAAGTCGGTGGGACCTCCCGGGTGTTTGAATTTCACGGACTCTTTAAGTACGTACCCAAAAACCATTTATCAAGGCCAATTTCTCGTTGATCAAACAGTGCTGGAAACACACAGCACATCACTTTGTCGTTGGGAGCATGTGGAAGTCTTACTTCTCTGGCACAGTCCCAAGAATTAGGTAACTAATTCACCCATCATTGAATGGCTGAACGCAAACCCTCATGGATTTTATGATGTGCGTGACTCATTTTTGTGATGTGCTCAGAATGTCGTTTAGTTTGATTTTCTATTTAGCACAAGCATTTCCCATATGGGATCAGAGCGCCGCTATCCGTTCTCTGTGCACCCATGGAGATGATTTTTGTGCTTTGACTTGTACAATCTGCTCGGCTGCCAGGAGAATGGAGTTCCATTCTGCAATCATGCCCCAGGCGGGGGCGTCAGTTTTGCTGGCATGCCTCATGTTGGGCCAAAGCCTTGGCGCTCCAAATCAGGTTCAATGAATCACCCTTCTTCTGCAAAAATGTTGCCATTTGGTGTTGCCGTTGCAGTCGATGTCCATTCCAAAAGATTTTCTTGATTGAATTGTTTCTGTGAGAAGGTAAAGCAGATTTCCACTTTCACACAGTCTCAACAGCTGTGAGGAAATAACATTGATAACAATACGATTTTCCAAACCAAAGATGACCTTTTCTTTGGGTGTTTTGATCGCTGTATTCAAGTGGACCTGATTCGACGTTTTTTGTTTGCCAATCCACACAAGATGTCACCATGGAACATGATTTATTTCTTTTTCAAGCGCATTTGCACTCCTGTGTTATCGCCAAATTAAATGATTTGTACCCTGAAGACATATGAATATGTGTGGATTGGGTGATGTTTTGCGGTGCAAGTGCAGAGTGAGCAGCAATTTCGCAGTCAAGGGGAACTATCTTCACCTGGCACCCTTGAAATT
>NHOP01000501.1:0-14696 GCA_018697155.1 Pyramimonas parkeae | reverse complement strand
CCATAGTGATGGCATTGTTATATCCATAAATACTACCTATGTCTGCATAATAGCCGATGCCTCTTAATATGACACTTGTGGTTAGGGTCATGTCCCCATATATTTATATATCATCCCCGGACATGCATGGACACTAGGTGCTCACATTCGAATCCGACCTTGGAGTGATCACTTTAGCACATAAACGTTTGAGCAAGAAGGCTGCTCGGGTGCGAATGACAATATTCTCCCGGGGACCTTGAATCAAACTATGTAGGCTGTCTCCTTCAGGACCTTTATTTTACATCAGTTTACATGTGACAGGTGCGATGCACTCTTCCCTAGAGGGATATTACCAGGTGTTGGGATTCTACTGTATTGACATCTTCATGTAGCTTCCTGCCCTGTTGGCAGGGTTTGTATCCCGGTATATATACGCTCAGAGGGGTACATGACCCTTTTCATATGTTCGGGAGCTAGTTTTTATCGTTCAGCAGGGTAGCCTTCAAAACTCATGTATCGTGTTAGCAAACATATTGCTTGCTCAGAGGAAAACGATCCCGTCATTGTCATTGAGGCTGATTGCATATGAATAATATTCCATATGAAACGATTTTGTAGTCTGAATCGTGTGCAGTCGATTGCTGACACGTCGGCTCTGATTGCTGGCGCACATCCGAGGATTTGCTTACAAAAATATCCGCGCACGTCTACCTCAGATTTATGGAGTAAAATTCCAATTAACATTTCGATACACTCACTTACATGAGATACGCAAAGCAAAAAACAAGATTTCACATGAATGACATATCAGGAGTTGGGTATGCTGCTGTGTCCCTGCGTTGTACTCCATCGTACGCTTGTTCCCACTGACACGTGTTGTCATTTTTTGGCCCGGAACTAGAGCTCAAGGCAATATCACAGATGTTGTCAGGTATCATTGCAGCAACAGGCTTGAATCCAAAAAATCAGGAAACGTTCAATCATCATGAAAATATGTAATTAAGAGCATACCTAGCATCGCCATCTTGCATGTTGCCAACTGGCAACAAGTCGCAATGAGCCCAATTTTTCTTCAAGAGCCGTCTACCATTCCAAAGGCAATCGACTTTCATCTATGTACATGATCTGGCGTAGACCCCTCAAACTCTTGTCGATTCGTCCTTTGCAATTCGAAAGCACCATGTGAAAAGGATGTTGATCCTCCAATGATGGTCATCTTGCATTTTTCCGAAAGACAGCATACCATTGCGCTGTACTTGCTGTGCAGTGGACAGCATACCACTGTTTTAAAATGCAAAATTCTATCAGTATGCAGGCGAACACTATCTACCACACACATCAACTCACAACTGTGTTTGATGATTATGGATAAATCGTCTCACTATCCCCATCTGTGCAGTCTGCTATCCATATAAATACATATGTGATATACGTGCCCTGGTTTTCGATTTTCTGCTGATCATGGACGAGTGGCTACTATGACGCAATCAGGCGAGCAGTCTGTTGGCAGATTTATTGAACGCATGTATTTGTGATATTCCTGCACATGTGGTGATTCGATAAGCCTAAATATCAGGCGAAATTCCTTGCCATGCTAGGCCTATCAGTTGCCTACTGGTTACGTGGTGAATCCCATATTCCTGGTGTCGTCGCCCTACAAGCAATGTAGCGATCATGGTTGGCATTCGACGTCTATCTTCTTGAGCGCTTGTCACAAGAATACATCGGGAAAGTGGGACTGTGGTGGACGCAAACCGAATGTCGTAGCAATGCAACATTGAAAATGACTTGACGATTTGTCAAAAATCCCACAAAAAATACTCAAGACCGTCGCACTCAATGTACATGTCAAGGAGGTCTTCGATAAGCGCAAAGATCCTTACGAATTTGTCCCACAATCATTCATTCAGCCCCTACCTAACCAAACAGTTGCTCTTCCAAGCTAGCACGCAACGTATACAATGTAACAGTTACTTCATGTCTACTTCAATTAATAGACATGGAGCTGAATTCGTGTTTTATCAAGCTCGAGTGATGCAATAGCATAAGGTAGAATCATCACAAGACGGTATCAAATGCTCTCCTGTTTTTGACTGGTCGAAAACTCAAGGCCACGTGCAAGGCTCGTGAGCTGACGTTTCTTGAGAAGCAGCTTCACAGTGTGGTGACCTTTGTATGTGGGGATGTATATGGGAGCTGCGCCAGTAGTCTTGCATCCCAACACGAACACTAAGTCCTGAACTGTACCGATCTGATCAAACAACATTGGCACTCCCCATTCCACGAGCTGCGCCGTTCTGCACACCAACACAGATAAACTTGGGGTAAATACCGATTGACAGCAATGGTTCATATGAGTAAACGTTCCAATAGTTCGTATTACTAAAACCTGACTAATTTGAACGCACGCTACCACGCAAGGTGGGTGGTTGGCATGGAAGGGTTAGCCTTTCAGCAACAAGTCGCGCCCGTGCTCAAGTAGCAGGTGGGAGGAATTATTCCACGCCAATGCACAGAACACGATGGCAGTACAAATGTAACTGTGTATGGGTATGCATACAATAAGTATATCGAATGTTTATACCATGTACAAAGCCATTAGTGTATAACCATTGCAGCGGCAGCGTGGATGAGATGGTGACGCATAGCAGATCATATGCTGTCAAGATTCCAACAGTCAATGCTTTTTCAGTATGATTATTCATTCCATTAACATGATCAAGGCAAGAACATTCATTCTCGATCTCAGATTTGGAATAAAGACAAAAACCTCGGAGACAGCCTAACAAGCAAGGTTGAAGGTTGAAAGCCATCTCAAACAGATAACACAAAGTCTGTTTTGTGTAGGTATTGAGGTCAGAAGACGATCATGCCACTGATGAGAAGGTGCTCCTACATGGAAACCATTCGATACATGTAGCATGTTTGACATGGTACATGGAAAATCAAGGTCACAGATGGAAAAATCAATTCAGGCCGTGACTTGTTTGACATGGCGTCCAACCAAGTTATCGAGAGTATGCATAAGCATTTTTGTTGACTCATCAATTGCAGATAATCAATGATGATTAAAATGTTGCTCATTTGAATCTTATTGAATGAGCATACACATTTGGTGCTGTGTTAGACCAATACACATTTACCTAAGCCCCATACACATTTACCTAAACCCTATACACATTTACCTAAACCCCATACACATTTACCTAAACCCCAAATGACATTGCGACATACACAATTATGGAGAGGCTTGTCATGCAAGAACTCAAAATTTGGACCACAAACTGAACATTGACGTTACCTTGTCATCGAATGCGCAGTGCGGCGTGCAACACAGCTAATTGATGTTGTAAGAAGATCTTCTGATGAGATTGCATGTGAGCTTCAATTTTCTATGATTTCCTAAATCATGCGTCATATATGGCGTGAGTGTTCATGCAACAATCCAATATACAATCTCACGTGCTTTGGATCTTGTTCCGGAAAAGGTGTGCATGCACTTCTCAAGAGAAACATCAACACGCAGAAATACCACACTTGTATGCGACAATACATGATACTCATGAGACGTTTCGTTCATTTGGATGTTCATAGATCAGCAAATCCAAATGTACGTGCAGATTATTCCAATGGAAATGACGATATGCGTCTACTTAAGATCCTATTGTGTGTGTGTTTATTGTTTCCGGTGCACGCGCGTTGAAGGACATCATCTATGGCAGTTGAAGATGGCGCGCAACATGTTGATTCAGCTGATACGCGTCCAACCCTTTGGTAAGGCTCCTGTTCTTCATATCATCCTCACACAAAGGATGGAGCACAGCGCAGCAACACGGTATCTTTGGGGAGTATTGGTACACTCAAGCGGTAGAGTTAATACGGTAATTTTTTTTTCTTCCTGATATGAGTTTATCGAACAGCATGCATTTAGTTCTCGCTTCAAGAAGCTGTGGCAGACTTGCTTGACTACAACAGCACAAATCCTTGGAGGCGCACCAACAAACAGACCTTGCAGACATCTGCATATGAAATGTTTGTTTGTTACATACGGATAAGGAAAAATGAGCATAATATTCCGATGGGGACGGCGACTTGCATTCTCCTTTGACCGCGCCACATGCGTTATGACATGGCTCTCAAGTTCTGAAAGATACCCTGACCACAGATAGAACATCGCACACGATTGAGTTGACAGTTGATCCCCGACCTCTGGGGATAAGTCATGTCCCGAGCATCAGTTCTATGGGTGTGCAGAGTATCTTTGAACACTTGCTTATCAACTGAAATCACATGCTGTGTGGTCAGAGGAGAACATATCTTGCCATCCCCATCCACGATAGTCCGTTGATCTGGAAGAATCCGTATGAAGCCAACTCTTCGTGTGTCTCACATGCAGTTGGTTACAGGCCTGTATGCTCTGCTAGTTGGTGCACCTCTGAGGACTTAAGCACAGTTGTAACCGAGCATGTTTGTTCCAGCTTCTTGGAATGAAAAATTCATGTTCGCATTTCGATGATCGATCATCAAAAATACAAACAAGTAAATATAGCAACATACCCGATGATTACAAAATAATCGCTCAATATTCGACTTGTGTTGTACCCCATTTTGCGCATTGATGTGTTGTACTCCATGCTGCGTACTTATTAAGTTATGAGTTGCAAATTAAGTTTTTGCACTGCACATGATTACCTTAAACACCCAGGCATCATATTCAAAAATACATCATGGGATGAAAGAGAACGTACTAGTACAAGTGCATTGATTTAAACAAATTGTGTGGTTTATTTGGTTTCAGGTATGTATAATGGGATATTCCCCGTAATGACCGGGCGAGAAGTTACATAACCTAAGCACAGAAATGAGTTCAATAACAGAAAAAAGGTCCCTCCTAGCAAATGTGCACTACGCATTAAGCCTGCCACTTAGGTGCAGATGCAAAGCGGAGCTCATGAAAAATTCTCCTATGGTATATATACCTTCACATACACTATTCGGGACAAAGCAGAAATTCAACGCTGGCATTTGCTTTGTAGTGCCTGTGCGCCACCAGTCACAGACACTGATCCCACCAATCAACTTTCTCCGTGCTCTCGGCGTGGAAAAAGGCACAGTACAAACCTGTCACTTAATATATACATCTCCATCAACATCAAAACAAGCTCTCTATCATTCCCTATTCACGACAGATTGATCAAGCTACCTGTTGATGCACGTCATGAACCCTAGACGTCGAATTTGAGTACAGAAACGACTTGTTCGTACCGCACGTATCCATCCTCGCTCTTCAACATTTGCAGCAGCACCTCCACAGAGACGTGAAAAACGTGCTTGGTCATGTGCGCTGACAGAATCTGCGCGCCAGACGGGCCAGCGATTCGCGTCTTTGCAGGGGCAGGCTGCTCCCCGGACGGCGAAGCCTCCGCGGCAATGATGTTGCTTGAACGCACAAACAGACGCACCCCCGCACTGATCAACCGCAGCGAGGGGAATGCAGCCACTAGCTCCGCCACATGTCGGGACACAAAGGACACGTTGCTGCACGACTTTGAAGTCACCTGCGAGATCCCACAATTGGGAAAAAAAAACCTGCGCACACTTGAAACGTGGAGATTTCCCAAAGATGCATCTGTGCCACAGTGCGAGTTGCTCTTGTCTATATTTTGGAGTGGTGTAACCCGTCAAAACATTTCATTGATCCCCTTCTTGAGACCATCGCGGATGCAATTCCGCCATGTGCAAGAACTGGGCAATCACGCGACATCAAGAGACTAGCTACAACCTGTGGTCTCTGAAAATGGGAGGCGTTCTTGGACACAACAGTCCTGTTGGATACACCAAACCTATCTAGATTTTGGACCACCAGAGTCATGATGGTTGTATAGGCAACGGCACAATTACTCGCATATCGAAGATGACCCACCAAGCCGACAAGGCGTTTGACAAATCACTGGACAAAGCGGTATATACCCATGTTAGGGCTGGAACTCGTTTTAAGCCGCCGCCCAATCAAGCTGAAGCCCCACCAACTAGGCCACACGAACTGGTTAGCAAACCAAGCCTGCAACATGTGCCAGCGGGGTACAACCACACTTCCCACCATCTGGTCTTCATTTAGGAGCTACACTAGCGTCAAGGCAAAACAAAACTTGCAAAGTGCGTGGTTTTCACCACGAGATTGCACGCACCAACAGCTGAGACGTCGGAAAGCTGGTTCCGATCCCGTAGTGGCTCCTCAGAATTTCCCACACCTCACGTCCGCGCTCGCTCGTGACTAGCGGGATGTATTTGTCTGCAAGGGGATCCACCTCAGGATGACTCTCGTCGAATTCTTCATCATATTCTTCTGTCACTGTGCCCGGCCCGCCCGACCCCATCGCATCCCCCGCCTCGTCCTTGCCCTTGCCATTGGCTCGTGACCGGTCTTGCCCAAAAATGTCGGGTGGGTCCGGCAGGTTGTGCAGCGCGCGCGGAGGGAACGCCGCCTTCTTCCGCAGCAGGGCGATGAAGAACCCGCCCGTGTTCTGCATCAATCACCCACTACGCGCAATTCTGACCGGCTACTGTGACAGTCCTGGCCACAGAAATTCAGCGCTCCTTCGAAATGGATAGCATGGGACCGCCAGTTGCTAATTCTTCTTCTTCTTCTTCCTCCAGTTCTATGTGGTGAAGAAGACGACAGAACAAAGAGTGGTTGCACAAGCACAAAAACAAAAAGCTACTCCTTTTTCCACCCTGTCATGTTCAAGATGGTGAGCGAATTGTACCTCCAAGTTCTGACGAGCACAGTCCATTGCGGACAACGCAGGGCATTTCGTCAGTGTCCACAATGCATTTGTTTGTGTAAGTGGGTGAGGAAGTCTTTTTGTTCTACAGAATATTTGTTGGTAACCGCAATACATCCTGTGCCCTTGTGGTTGCTGCAATTTTGTATAATTGGCTCAAGTCAAGATAGATGAAAATATCTTGCCCCTATATTGTCGATGGTGATGGCGTCCGGTCCAACCAAACTCACGCGTGTTGAGCCTACATACAGTTGCAGCGACGGATTCAACCATCCGCAAAATCACGCTGGTCACCAACAGTTAAGACAACACGTGAGCGACTCAGCCATTCTCTGAAGCAAACACTGTGCCATTCTGAAAATGTTGATCCCGCCTCTGAGTACAATAGATCCTTCTGAGTACTTCCAAGCGACCTTGCAGATAGGCACTAAACACCGTTCACAGGCGCCACACCTGCAAATGCGGGTACAGCCGCCAGCAGCGTGCGAGCTGCGCAGCCATGGCGGGGTGTTGCGCCGAGTGCGTCGCCTCCTTGCCCGCACCGTCAGGAAACAGGCTGGAGGGCATGCGCCAGGCGCGGGAAGCTGGCACCTCTTGGAAGCTGCCGAGCCACTCCTGGGGCTTGTCCACGTCCTGCACTTGCCAAGCGCACACTCCGGGCCTCCGCGCCACGCCAGGCAGCTGGCAGCCGCCGACAACGTTGGTCAGATCTCACTCCGTGTGAGCTCAACACTCTACAAGAAAATGCACCGCATTCTGGAGTGACGGATTTGGAACTGCTTGCGCAGCAAGCGGATTGTTCAGAGGGCGTTGCCCGTTACCTGTTGTGCATGCTGGCACGCTCTTCGGTGTTCATGGGATAGCTGGAATGCGCCGGGATAAACATAGTTAGAGGGGATAGATACCCAAAAAAGAAAGGAAGCCCATGAACAAAAAAATTTGCTTCACCATGTATCAAAATGGGCAAAATGATGCAAAAGGCATCATGTGCATATCCGGATGGAACAGGTGTTTGCGCGGATGCAACGCTTGTTGAACTGCGCGCTAACCGTATCCTACGTCATACATTTTTTTCTTTGAAGATGACCAAGAAAGAGCACTGTAGGGCATCCCGTTGCCCAAACGCATGCAGCTGACATTGCTACAAGTCATTTTAAGGGCATGCCAATGCTTCACGCTGGGAGAAAAGCTTAGAAAAGGTACAGATGGGAACCTAGAAGTGCACAGAACCCGAAAAATACCCTAAAAGAAAAAAGGCACACCACGCGAAATTTGTACACAAGCAACTTGTACTGTAAGGGTTCTATCCATATTCCGCAATCAACCTGACAATAAAAGTGTAATGGGCCCGCTGCGCCTATGTAGGTTATTCATGTCTCTGGGCCTCTAAGTTGCCAACACAGCACACCTGATCGGAGGTGTCCACGATTTCCACCGTCGTGCCACAGCGGCGCAGCACCTCCGCGAGCACGGCCTCGTTCTCCACTGGGTTCATGGAGCAGGTGGAGTACGTCATCAGCCCTCCCACCTTGAGCAGCCGCAGCGAGTGTAGACACAGTCGCACCTGGACAAGAAAATCGGGCAGCAGGGTGAAGCATGTGCGATGCCCAGATGTGCTACGGGAGGACGGCATTCATGGAGAAGCGCATCTTCTTGAAAAAAACAACCCGAATTCATGCAAACAAATGAAGTAACTGAAGCACACAGAACACCGAGTCAGCCTTATGACGCATATATTTGGAAGACCAAAACTCGGTCTTCTACTCGGTTGTCATGCCATGCCATGCCACCCCTCCGGAAGAGATTATGTCTCAGCACACAATTGACCCACAATAAGGGAGAACTAAAAGCGGGTGTTGTCAAGCGAGCTGGAAAACGTGGGTGAATCCATCATTCGAGCATGTCTTGTATTAATCAATACAAAAACAAGTAACAAGAAAAACATGTCAAAACGATCATCTGCTAAGTTTGAACACGAACGAACAAAGAAAACACCACAACAGGCTCACAACACACATCCAATACGTGGTGCAAATTAACAACATAAACTTGACATTAACAACTCGTTTCTTGGTGCGGAACCGACCTGCAGGCAGTTGAGGGGCACGGAGCGCGCGGACCGCCACTTCATGTTTGGCGACTTACGCACAGTGCCGTCCCCAGAGCAAGGCACATCGCACAGCACACGGTGGAAAAACTCCTCGGGGAAGGGCAAGTCTTCGCCCTTGTGAGACACAACCATGGAGCACGGGCTGTGCAGGCAACGCACCTGCGCATGAACTAGCGCGATGGCTTCCTCAACAACAACTACACTCACATGACGCTGTGCACATACTGTGAGGAGTTGCCCTTTGCGCTCGCAGTGGAAATGCTAGAGCTAAGGTAGTTTGTTCACATGGGTTGGATCAGACTGAGCTTTGCCTCAGACACATGGACGGTCGTCTGCACCTGGAACGCAGATTCTGAAATCAGCTAGCCGAAATAGCGATTACCCAGTCGTTCGTCAGCTGTTGGTACCTGAGAGTATGCATACCAGAGGTCTTCTGATCCTGTGTTGGAGCGAGTCTGATGTGTGGGATTCGATCGTCTGATAAGGGGTTGAATAGCGACTTGTGATACTAGCTCACGTGGTTGTTGGCGATGGTCTGAACGCCGGAAAATGCTTATTCTCAGCGAGTCCAGCAAAACGGTACTGGGGTGAAGCACGCATGTGCAAACTGCCTGTGTAAGAGCTTGACACAGCACCATGCAACATCATTTACCATGGGTTTGTCAGACATTGGGAGTATCCCCATACGAGTGCGTATATCTTTGGCACGCGCCCCAGAAGTACAGTACTGCACCCTTGCAGACAATGCCGTTCTTGTCTTAGGTTGATATTCAGAAATTTCAGATTCGATGGCCCTGTGGAATCGGATATAGATGAAATGGGTGTGGGTAAGCTCGTCTGTGCTCGTAGTTGCTTTCTTGTAATGAAGTTGCGCACTCACACACTCCAAAATGGAGGACTTTGCCCCAAGTCTCCTACCCCGCATTTGCTTCAGCAATGGTGGTTTCTTCAATTCTCAACTGACAGGGTGCATGCGGATACGGCAAAGAGTTGACATCATACACTTGTCAGCCCGGAACCTAAAACAGACTAACAAAGCCAGAACATGCGCCCGCCGCGAGGCATGTTGCGCACTCGGTGAGAGAGCAGGCAGGCTCGCTCGTAGCTGCAGTCATTGGCCACCACCACGCCCATTGGCACGCCGGCGGCAGCGGAGGGGTGCATCGCGCGACCACGCGCCAGGTCCTCCAGGAGCTGCGTGGTCTTGGATCCCGGGGCGGCGCACATGTCCAGCACCTGGTGCTCCGGCTGCACATCCAGCAGCAGGGGAGGCAGCATGGACACGGCCTCCTGCCGCACGATGTCGCCCATCTCCGTGTGCTCCTGAAAGGCAAGCGAGGTGGGGAGGCGCGGGGGGTTGGTGAGGAGCAGTGGCGGAGGAAGCTCAGGGGCGGCAAATGAAGATTCAAAGTTTTCTGGAGGACGAGCAAGTAGGGCGAGAAGGACGCGGGTCTTGCAGAGCATGCGAGGAAGGACTGGGACAAGTTTGACGATGATGGGCACATGGCGCACTGCTGCGAAGGTGTGGAGAGCAACTTGACCATGGACGAGGCATAGGACTTCTTGCATACAAGGAGTCCTATAAGCGACGGATCTGGGGACGCAAAAGCGGCGCATTGGGCACAAGTTTACCGATGCGAAGACCATTTTGAGCGTCTAGCGATCAGGACCACTTCGATGGCTCCTACCTGGCAAGCAAAGTCGCGCTACGCAATCCTAGATTGTTCCGCCTGCTACGGGAAGTCCCTGACGATCACGAGGGCAAATGCTATTAGAACAGCATGATCAAGAAAAAATGCACGCAGTGATGCCCGACTAACTCTGGGATTGATTTGATTTATCATAGATAGCGCATTCGAACTGCACGAACGTCTAGCCTCTGGTTTGGTGGATAGAGTACTGCTTCCTTGTCCTGCCAGCTACAGGCGTTCAACAACGATCACCGAAAATACATCCAGCAGTGTTCGAAACGTGGTCTTGTAGACAGTAGCCAACAGTCCACAGACAGAGGGCAGCAAATGTAGTCAGGCGCCAGACCACTCTGCGCAAGATTGGTATGGACACTACATCCGAGAAGAACATACGAAAGGGGCAAGGAGGGGGGCAAGGTTGAATGAATGTGGCACAAGCAAGGATGCTGACACGGATGTGGAGCAAACTTTCCATGCGAAAACGTGAAACACGCTGCAGTCTTTGTTTGCATGTTTGAAAGGGCGGATCTCCATGGTGCACATGCACCCTTTGGTTGCACACCATTGGTTTTCTCGGAAACATATCGAAAATCTGTTCGGAATGTATCCAAATCACATCGCAAAAACTGCACTTATTCAATCTAAAAATTCAAGAGCTTGTTCTGAGAAATTCATTGGCAACCATCCTGTGCTCAATTGCATGAAACGCAGGTCTTTTCCGCATTATAATAAGGTCCTGATGCTCGCTTTTCGCATTGTCATCGCAAGCAAACGTGCCTGAAATTAACCAACGGACCATAGTCACAATGCACATGCATGCACATATTTGCGGTCCCGTTGAAGTCCTCGCCCTCCAAGAAGTGCAAACCTCTAAGGGATGCTGAAAGGCCAAGGTTGACGCAATAATAGAAGTTCGTTCATCACAAGCAAGTTTGCAACGCACGTGCTGGAACATTGGTTGGATGAGGCCCTGCCTCATCGGCTTCCGAAATCGCGGCTGACATACCTCTAGGAACGTCTTGAACTGCAGCAGCGCGGGTGTGCGGCGCACCACTTGCCTAGCCACATCCAACATCCACACGCGGCCCTGGGGATCCCATTCCAGCTGCTGAGGCGGTTTCAACTCCTCAGGAGGCGACACTTCTGCTTTAATTGGTGCCGGTGACATGCACACATCAGGCTGCCCATCTATGAAAGTCTGCTCCTGCACGTGATTGGAACAAGCATGACTCAGACACACAACTTCAAGTCGTCCTGGAATCAACAAGCATCTCCACCAGCACACACATGCCTAAGTTGTGAATCAGAATCCAGACTGCACAGATCGAGCGTACATATCGATTGTAGGTCAATTTGAGAAAAGAGGGGGAAATCAAACGACGACCTGCACATTTGTGTGTTTATGGTTGATCCTGTTGGGTCGGTTGACGCAGACAAGTAGCGAGCGGTTAAGGGTGTTATGCTTACCTTATTTGGGTTTCTGTCGTGGCTTTTGTCGAACCCCTGCCTCACGGGAACTGTCACGGAGATGGTCTGATCTCCAGTGAATTCGCGTGAGAAGTTGTGCAGCAAGTTGCGCAGCCAGCCTGGCACGACGGTGCCATTCTCGTGTACACGGAAAACAACGGGCAAGGGCTTGGCCAGTATCTATGCAGCACATGGTGAAAGTCGTCTCACCTCAGGTTCAAGGCCCCAAAACGAAAACTGCACTTTGTGCACTGTGCCTGCCGGTGAGCTATCAGAAGCCAATACTAACATGAAACACGCATCGCACGCTTGGGATCTCGACTGGCGTGCTTATCACGTTCAGGAACACATTCAACTTGTGTAAAATTATTTGTATACATGCACGCTTATCACTTGCATATGCATTACAATACCAATGTCAAATTGCTATCTTACATTGACATCATGATGATAATAATGAAAACAATGATATATATCAATGAGAAAACATTGTTCTCATTGATATTTCCCATTGGAAGACTAAATGAAAAAATATACACTCAATTGGTATGTGCACACTTGAATCACAATTCAAATTCATAAACATACCATGATAAAATCACTGACTTACATTGGAATCACTATGATGACGATTAAACCATTGCACAAACAACCTCAATCCATTGCACAAACAACCTCAATCCAAAGGACATGGTGCTGCACTGGGTACGCATGTGCGCAGGATACACCTCGAATATTGACAGACGGCTCATTTGCTATCCTGATCCAACCTATATCAAGGTGAACCATGGAAGTTCTTCAGTACTTATGGCATGAGCTTTTTGACATGATTTGAACTTCATACCTCCTCTAGTGCTGATTGTTCCTGCTGCGGAATCAAATCTTGCTTCAGGAGATAGGCAAAAATGTTGTGCATTGCGCCACCTCGAGGTGCCCTGCATGGACAAAGCACAGAAGGGTAACATCCTTGAGGGTATAAAAGGATGACAAATTTTGAAGTACAGCGCGTATCTCAAAGACAACAAATTGTATTCATTGATATGTTTATGCACCATTGACCAGCGAAAGTGCCGGTCATGGCGTCGGTCAAGATACAAGCCTGCAGCAAGTCTTACAATACACACATCTCTATGAATTATTAACAACTCATCTTAGGGAACCGGGTAGACACCAATCTATCACGCACTGGCAGTGAACATGTGTGTATACACACTGTGTGATTGCTTCTGCACAAAGACTAGGGGACACAAATTTAGGGTCCTCTTGATTGTTGAACACGTCCTTGACAAAATATACGCAGCAGATGGAGATTTCGGGAAATTGAATATTCAAGTTTCAAAATCAAAACAAACTCATGATTCAAATGCATAAGATATACTGCGAGGTCATCATCAAGCATTTTCAGGTTGAATATTCAGTGATCTCACTGAAGATACACCCACTCACAACATCTGTGTGGATACAGGCTTTCTGTACTCCGATCCAACATCCGAAACGAATTGAACTCAATTCGAAACTGCATGAAGAAATTGAGCAGGGAAGTAGAGTTACAGGATGCATACAGTTTCTTCTTCTTGCGCTTCTGCACTTCAGCCTCTCGTTTTGGTATGCTTTCCATGTCCTTTTCTACCTCGGATACTGCCGCCGAATTTCAATCCTGCGAAAGCGGTCTAGATTTGGAAAATTTGTGATGATGGCAATTCAAAAAGATGGAGTCATGAAAACAATTCGAACATATGCTCAAACTCAGGTCTCAAGGACATCGGGCGCTTGAGGAACGCGATGGGTGTGCTGGGGCGGCCGCCACTGAACGAGCAGGGACTGCTCTCGCTTTTGGTCGTCTCTGCTTTCAGGTCCTGAAGTGCAAGAATTTAGGAAGAAAGGAGTCTATTCCGCCTCCATGAATCGCGGATCATGCGTGCCATAATCCGAGAAGCTGTGGACCGAGCCATGTAGGAATGCGTTGTCTTGAACTGGTGCCTGTGAACATCCATCATCCGGGATCTCTGTTCCCATTTCTGCACGACACAGGCATCCATCGCTTGACCTGTGGGGCTTACCACTGCACCAGCGATCGTGAAATTAGTGCACGCAGGATTTTGGCACCACACTGCTCAACCCTCCATAAAACGGACATCAGCCATTGCTCGGATAGCTATTGAGCAACACTACGGTTGCTCATGTTCGAAATATCCCCTTTCACCCCTGGGCACCTCAAGCAATCCTCCATTCCCAAGTCAATTGGTTCGGTCATGTCGGACTGGAAAAAAAAACTGAGCCTTTCAACCACCGAATCACGAATGGTTTGTTAAGGCGATTGGTGTGATCAGTCGCCCATCAAACTTGACCCGCCAGCCAGCATGGCCTTTGATCAGTCATCGTCCAAGGCAGTACCGGTGCTACCCTTGTCGGGGCGCGATCGAATTCGCGGTTCCCCTGGTCGGAAGCCGTCGCGTCACCAACTACGCCGTCCGACAAACATCAATAAGGAAAATAACAGTAGAGATAAGGGTCATCTAAACTCCGGTATATCATATCATCCTGCAAGTTACCATTGCCCGATGATCGTGTCGGCATAGTAAAATGTATTGTTTGATTCCTCCATAGACTTGAAAATCGAGGTAAATGACCAGACTCAATATCATGTCTAATCGGGATAGT
>NHOP01000500.1:0-14699 GCA_018697155.1 Pyramimonas parkeae | reverse complement strand
TCACGGGTCAGCACCGTCTTGATGGGGATTGTGAGATCCGTTCTCCATGGACCACGCAATCTGTGTGTTTACACGATAAATGGGTTTGCCTACTCAGCAAATGAGTCCCAGATCATAAGAGAGGGACTCCGGAAAGTAGTGACCTGTGACAGAAGTAAGAAAAACTGAGCAAGTTGGGAATTGAGATGCCTCTTGCAATCACATAGATGCCATCTGCCTATCCCGATGATGTAGAGTGACAGCAAACAGAGCAGCGTTGTGTCACTTCATAGTTTGTCACGTACAAGTGGGCAATCCTTTTTGAGGGGCTGCCGCAGATGACTTGTGCACATGTTGGAAGGGCATTTTGCACAGAACATATGCTACGCACTCTGTGAAGCTTAAGGGTGCTTTCTAGTAAACAAAGAAACAGAACTGCTCGAAATTTGTCTGTACAAAACGGTTGGACAGCAGTTTGTTTGCTGTGACCAACCATCCGTGGGCACTACAAGGAAATACATTCAGAATGAGTGTCTTGTTGTTAGTTCAGCGTCTGGTATCAGCTTGCGAACGATACCTGATAGAACTGATGCATATGAATCGGGACATCGAGAGACTTCTGATGATTTTCAATGTTTCTGTGCAAAGTCACCGTTCACCATGCTATGCACGCACCTGAACAAAACAGAAGAGTAATTAAGCATCCAAGCATGCACGAGCACACTGCAACACACCTTCTTGCTTCGCTGCAGAGCTTGAAGCTGGAAGAAGGCCACGAAGTAGAGAATGGCTGTGTGAAGGAATCTGTCCATTAGGTGCGACTTGAGGAAGCCCAGTATTCCATGTCCAGCAAAACCGCACCCACAACATCTCAGGAGCAATCAAGCCTCAACTACGAAACCTCTCACTGGAGTCATGGCAAAGGCTGTTTCTATGCATCTTCAATATGGCGCGAGCATACCTGGACCTATGTCAATTACAGCATCCCACGAAGGTTGTAGAGGCACAACAGAATCTTGGATTGTTGTGAAGGCTAAGTTCAAGCTTCACATCATGACGGCATATAGTTGAGAGCTGGTACTGCCATGAACCAGTTTCAGCAAAGCAGAAAGATGACCGGTGAACTGAAGGCTTCAGCTTTCTCCCTTCCATTAAGGAAAAGCGGTTGTGTAGGTATGGATCAGCATACCGCCACGAGCTTTCCCAAATGGATTAACTGAAGCTGGTATGAACAAATGCACCTTGAAGAAGCTTTTGAATCGTGCTGAGCAACCGTCCTCAATCTGCGAGAATAGTATCTGTTTCGACCTCTCGAGGTTGAAATGCCGCGTGGTGGGACTAGAGCTCTCATTGTTGAGATTCTGTCTGCACAAAATCACAAACAGAGCCCGTCATGAGGATAGACAGTTCTCAATCAACAAATACCTTGATAATGGTACAAAGATGTCCCCAAAATCCTAGCATCTGAAAACCATCAAGCTCTCCTCGGCTTGCTACCAATTTAATTTGGAATGATCTCACATATCTTCCAGAAGCATGCACACAATTGCGAGCAAGGCATCCATAGATGCACCTAAAGGTCTTGAGCAAAACAAGCACGGCAAATGGAACAATTGCGAGTAAGCATGCACACAATTGCGAGTAAGGCATGCATAGTTGCACCTAAAGGTCTTGAGCAAAACAAGCACGGCAAATGGAACAAAGCTATTTCGTTATGTAATGATGGATTTTTATCCCCAATGAATATGTTGTTTAACCACCAGATATTTTCTGATGTACTCAAACATACAACCATACAAAGCAAAGTTGTATGGTCTATTTCGGTGATAGAGCGCATTTTACCTGGTTCTCAGGGAAAGGAGCTGTTGAATCAACTGCAAGGGATATCATCTGTTATGAATTCAACATGAAATTATATTGGTTGTTTTCATCCAATGGGCATCATCATTAAGTGTTCATAGCTGTTGGAAACACACACCGTCAGATCCGGTAATGTACACGTTGCAATAGGACGAAACTTTCTTCCCGCGAATCACACGTACAACATGTGATAAAAAATGTACGTATAAATATAATAAGTGCGTGTAATTTCAATACTTCAAATGTTCATGGCAACGTATGGCCTTTTTTAACAACAAAGCGCTCACTGCCTACTATTTTTGTGCTCATGCCTTGCGCAGTCAAGCCATATACTCGCTTCCTGATGTTCAATGTGCACAATTTACAAAATGGAATTGAAACATGTCACACTAAATTAAGATGTTAATACCGATGCAAAAAAAAATTCGTCGTTCCCATTACAAGTCTAGGGAAAATGTTTCCTAAACTTGTGAACACGCTCTGATACTGGGTGCGATATATAGCGGTAGAGAACCTTGGCTTACGAAATAGACATTCACTGATATGCGAAAAAAATTCAATTCATAGAAATTCATTGTAAAACACCGGAGAAATTTTCTTTTGTGGGAACTTTGCGTGACCCGTACGTTGTCAACAATCTCGCTGTTGTGTACGGAAACGCAAACTTCCAGAACAGATTCGGATCGCGATACCACCGAAGTTAAACATGTGATCAGAATAACGCGAAAAATTCAATATTAGTTGAGCTGATCCATACGCACCTTTGGGGCGAGGTTTCGTGTGACATGGCCGCACGTTTGGTATATCACTGGAGGGCAGCAACGAGAGCTGCGCGAGTACGGAAATAGGTTGAAGCGGGTTGAAGCGGCGCGGGGTGGCGAAACGGTCGAGAAGGTCGAACATATTTATCGATCGTCTGTATATCGAACGAATTATATGGATTAATCCGATGGATTTGAAATCATGGATGCTCAAATTATTGCCCAAATCCTAACCAATGAAGGTTAGTCATCGAATTTGATGAGTCTGGAATCATCCATGAAATCGAATAATTGTCCAATATTTCATCGAAATGGATTTTGAATGGTGCATAAAATTGTTGATATTTCTTTCCTACGGATTGTTGGTCATGAATTTTGATTAACCTTGCACAATCCAACTATCGTCCACCCTTGAGCAATCGGTGCTCATGGATGTTTATGCATGTGGAATGATTGATGTTTGCTGCACTAATTCGCGACCCCTGCGCATGCCCAAGACTCCACAGATCGTGTACAACTGCCGGGTACCAATGGATACAATGGGCATAAAGCATTACAAGCACGGGAAACGAGTTTCGACAACGATTGATTCTATGCTTGTATTGCTTTGTGCCATGTGGGAACTCTCATCACGTCCTATTTTCCCTTTGCAAGCCTTCCTTTTCAATATACAGACCTCGAATTATTCCCACCCTTGTAATCGTTGTGAAAGGGAAGTTCCCAGACGTCTGCAGGCTCGCGCTATTGCGACAGGCCATAAAGGAAAAATAATATTATGATAGTTGCCTTTTTGTTGTCATGAGCATCACATGAATGAAATCCGTAACGTAAAGACCCGTGCAGCAATCATTACATTTCCTCGGATTATCGCTCCACGGATTACGGCAAGAGTTGCTCGTAGCAATTCTCTAATTGGATGCTTCATCCTCATCAAACCAGATTTCGCTGATGTATCCATTCTGGTGGCGCGCGAAGGCATCACGGCGCATAGTCGCGACATCTGCTACGCCGCTGCGCAGCCTGCGCGTGTGGGCCGAGCGAAGATGAGCTTCGACGAACAGGCCTTCACGGAGAAATTGGCCAAGTTCAACAACTCTCAGCAGTCAATTGAGACACTTGCCAACTGGTGTATATTTCATTCGAAACGCTCCGCAAAGGTGAGGTGAAGTCGTCTTCGAGCTAGATGTTTGGAGCATTGCAGCACCCACATTTTGGACACAAAAACCTGGGTTCTCATATTTTCTTTCGTTCACTAGACGGCTATCGCATGCTCCAGCCCTATCTCATATTCTTATAAGCATGAGTGCAACAAAATGATGTTTTTTCATCGCAAATCGATCATCTGTCGAGCACGTGTATGAAAACGTTTGGACGCGTAGTCCAGCGTTGGGTTCACTTCTGAGGCCTGTCGTCTCGCAGCGAATGGTGTCCGTTGGTCACCAGCCGCGCGATTCACGGTGGATTTCATGTGTTTGATGCAACATGAAATTCGCTCGTGTTCGCATGATATAGCGTGACAATATGCCCCGAGATTAATCGTATACAAACAGAGAAGTTCATACCTGCGCCTACAGCTGTGGTTGTGTTGATGCGTACGCGATCCAGTTGTTATTTTCGTCGATTTTGATTGTTCAGATTTTTCTGGGTAGGGCGGATCAGTAAGTCAAATTCCAAGTTTTGAAATCACGAAGCTGGCTCACGAACAAAAATACGCCACAGCTGCAATGGGTTTAGGGTTTCTGTATGCATGCCCGAGGCCTCAAAAAAATCTCGTCATCGCGGTCTCTCATCTTTGGCGATTATGTTTAAGTTGCGCAGACTTTTATGGGCTTGGGTAATTGCATCGGACATTAACACCATCTTTTTGAAATTGGTCATTAAACAGAAATACCGAGGAGTGTTTCACAAACAAGTCATTCGACACTTAGGATAAACTAAGTTCACGGAAACGTGGGGACCATGCGCGATTTCACCCGATGACACATCCGAAATAATGTCATTAGTTTGAAACTGAAATATATTTCCTATATATCATCGATGCAAAGAATGATCGCGTTGGCCAGCAAGGCCTTTGAAAGTTGTGTCTCATTTCTCAGTGCTGTCAAGAGAAGCTGCAGTGTAGAGATGCTCTTCGATAAGCATGATGACGAGATGTGACTTGGAAATGAATACCCAACCCATATGAATTGAGTTCAGCCACGAACAGCCTTGCCTTCGGATTTATCCGGTTCCCACATTTTGAGATTTCCTCTCAGAAATCCAAACATAATGATGGATGCCTGCTTGCCTGATATGGCGTTCATTGCATCGATATCACATGGACATATCACATGACATCTGGCGTCTAGAAATGTATTCGCTGAACTTGAACACATGTACACTTAAATGCTGCAACTCTAGGCCCTTTTCTTTCGCAAGCTGGAAAGTGTTATGAAGTCTAAATCACTATCAACGATTAAATCTCACACAATTGCACAGCATGCATGTCGCATTTAATACATCAGGGCGCATCTGACCTCTGTGAAGATGTCATTTGGGATGCACTTCCGTGTTCTTGGTAACCTATTCACTTTATCGTACATTGACAAGGGTGATCCACCATTGAACAGACTCAAAGTGGTAGGTATCTGTCGCACAAATGAATTTGCAATGGTGTATGCAAGTTGCTGCACAAAAGAGCGCGTGGTCTGTGCGCAACATTGGTTACAGACTTGAATTGACCTAATGCGCAGGATGCGGTGAGAGCGCAATGATACACCATTCACGACCCACTTCAAGCATGTATGGCATGTGCAGGTGGTTGCAACATGGGAGCGCGAATTCAGCAAGGCGGCACGCGAGAGACGCGTCGCTTTCATCTATCTGGCAAATCACATCATGCAGGAGAGCCGAAAGAAAGGCCCCGACTTCGTCACACAGTTCCAGGTGCTTCGGTGTATCAATTGGAGCAAGTCAACCATTTTCTCACACCTTTGTTTTCCAAGGGATGCACACGGATGGATGGCTGCAGGGTCTGCACCTGACTGACCGTGACATGCTGTTGTGCCCTGATTCGACTGATAAGCTTTGGAGTTGCAAGGAATGCATGAGGGCCAGTTTTCTGAAAATGAATTGTGCTCACAAAGCAAAACCTGTTCGCAAGACACTGTACTACAGCATGCGTCGCGATATCATGTCAATGTCAACCTAAGTAGCTTCGGCCACAAAAAGCTACATGTTCTAGCGCATCGAGTATTCTGTTAAGAGTATGTAAGGCATTAGGGGGACAAGAAATCTGTATCATTGTTTCAGGGTTTTGAGTCCTCATTTGAATATCAGCAACCAACAAGGGACCAACAAAATAGCTTGAGATGGAGCTCACATGCCAGAACCGCTGGTGCGGTTCTCGTTATCGCTTAGAATGCAACAAGGGTGCCAGCATGGGTATGTTTACATTAGCTCAACAACACCCAAGAATAAAATTTTAAAAAAACAATTTAGAAAAAAGAAAAATAAAAAACAGATGAAAAAAAATAAATAAATAAAGAAATAGCGCAATTGTCCGCGAGAACCCCGAGCCGTTCAACTCATCATTACTGTCATCTTTGCCCGCCTTTTGTTTTCATTTGTTTGGCCTTTCTGTTTCCGAACCACCGATTTCTCTTTACGCGGCGATGTCTGTGCAATCTTCCGACTTGTGCAACGCGTGTTTGCCGACCTTCCCTGCGTTCTCCTCCCCCTCCCGTCGAGCAGAGGGTGCTGCCCAAGGCGTTAAAGCACGTACTGAAGCAGGCGGATGACAAGACGGACCGGTCGCTGCGCAGACTCGCGGTGATCTGGGAGGAGAGGCGCGTATTCGGCGGGTCACGTCTTCCCGAGGAGCTGCGCTTGGCTTTCGGGCCCAACGGGCCCAAGGGCGCGTCGGGGGGCGACGAGGTATGTGCCGCAATCAGCAGTTCAAACTACCTTGCCCCAAGTGGGTGCCCCTAACACAACCGCCGCTGGTTTGAAGTACTTCCCACGAGGAAAGGTGCCTTTACGATGTGGAGGGGTGATGAGGGGTTTGGGTGGGGCTGGGTCGACTGGTCGCGGATCGTCCACGACTACAACAGCACGCACCGTTGGGACGCAGGTTTACGGTATTCAGTTTAACGTTGACCAGTCACCACTGGCGTTGCGCTCATCAAGATCTCAGCGAACGTCGGAGTCGGATCAAAGGCTGGCGTAGAGAGTCGTGCGGATGGTTGCGGGTCTGGAGGAATCGTTCCGTCGAAAATACGGGAGGCTTGATACTGCAATGTTCGGTATTCGCTCTCAAAGCGCGTGCGAGTGCGCGCCGCCTTCTCTCTCCTCTCTGATTGGTCAACTGCGCGGGCTCTGTCTTGGACACTCTAGTCTTGGAATGATGAAGATGAAGATCTCCTTTGCACCCGCTCTTGCATCGTTGGGATATGGTTATTGCCAGCCTGCCACATCCCAATGCTAGGCCAACATGAAACGCAGCTCTCGAAGATGTCTGGTCTTTTGTAAGGTATCAATCGCTTGGTTGCTTGACTCCATTGTTGTTCAGAGCGATCGAGGGTGTCCCCTCCTCTAGTGGTAACGATATCCTGGGAAGGTTCTCCAAACAAGAGTCTGGAAGTGCCATGTGAAGGAGCCAGTACTTTAGCGACAGTTGTGAATTAAGCGATCCTATGTCCTGGTTGAACTGAGCAAAGGACAATATCTTCCTGTGTCCTCAACAGCCTTAGGTGTCCCAGACGCCTCCATGATGCGCGGATGTTTACGAGCGCCTCTTGCCCGCCTGTGGCTGAGGTGCCTGACGAACATAGCATCCGAGAGGCTGGCAAGTGTGACTGACCAACCAACCAGCACACAGGCTCCATGCTGACCCCAAGGACTGACCATCTGCAGTGCGCGAGCGCCACAGGGCGGAGTCGAGGCTGCGCGCAGCGGGTCTGGGTCCGGGTCGGAGAAGAAGAGGCGTCGGGAGAAGGATGGAGGGGAGGCGCACGATCTCACGGGCACGCTGGGCGAGCTGGTGCCTGTGTTCCACAGCTTGGAGGCGGCGGAGGCGGCGGAGGCGCGTGTGCGTACCCCACCCCATAGAAAGTAGAAGATATCCTGGTGCAGGCGCCTCCCCTCCTCAGCCGCCGCCCGCGCATACATGCATGCGAATCTGCGTGTGTTCGTGTGGTTGTGGACAAGCCTAGAACCTGCATCCGACTGTTGCGAGCTGTCTCTGTGAATCGATATGCAGGGTGGTCATGTCTTGTTGCAGTGCAACAGTCTTGTGGTCAATATGTATTCACAGAGGCCTTTGGGTAGAACCCCTGCTCCCACTGTGTGCGCTACTATGTGCCTATGCCTGCGTCATTGTTGCTGGCCTTGTTGCGTTATGGAAACCTCAATATGAAAAAGGTGTGGCGGTGGGTCAAACTCCTCAGTTCGGTCACAGGGAATGAAGTTAATGCACCTGTACGGATCTGGGATGCGTCCTCCTTGAGTGCATGTTATGTGCGACGATCTATGGAAGAATGCCTCATCAAATCAACCCTTTTCTTTTAAGTCTTGCACACAGAAAAGGCAAAAATAGGGTGGGCGGGGGGAGGGGGGAGGGCTTTTGTGAAGCGGATACTGAATGCATGCCTATGTGATGCTGCAGATTTGCTGTTAAAATTTGGGAATTCGCTTTAGACTCAGTTGACCTGGCTTCCCAGCAAGTGGATGCGGGTCCTAATCTTTCCCGTAGATCTACAGGATAAGCCATGGTTCCGTCTTACAAGTATCCCCAACACACGCATGAATTTGTGACAAATGTACATCCGCCAAGAATAAGTCTTCAAAAAGACGTCATGATGTGATATTCGATGTGTTCAATTGCGCATATCTCAGGCGGTCACAGCTATTCTTCAAAGGAATCTCCCCGTTTTCTCGTTCTAGCGTACGTTGAAGCCTAAGTGCATGCTGCAAGGCTTCAAACAGACGTGCTACTTGCATTCTGTGTCAACAAGCCTGCTTCTCAAAGACAAAAAGGTGCTGTTTGTCTGCCGAATGTGTTTCCGGTTGCAAAAGCAAGCCTATCAAGGTGTCGAAAAAACAACATAGAGTTCAAGGCATAAAAAAGCAATGCCACAACATCTACGTGACCTCACACTTGTGCAGAAGACTGCGAGCTTGATTCGCGGTTTTCTAGGCGGTGTGCACGCATGCCATCCCACAATGGATGGCTCCGTTGGGCAGGAGCCCATAGCCCCTAGTGTTTTGAGTTTGATTTCAGATGTGGGAGGTGACTGCTTCTTCTGCTGTTTATTTTTCAACGGCAACGCTGGTTGGCAGGCTGGCTTGCTGGCGGGCCGTCACCCTTGGGCAGGTGGTCACCAAGATTGCGTAAACGCTTCGTTCCAACAAATGCATACACTTTTATTTGCTTGCTTGTGCGACTCGTCCCACAAACAACATCTGGAGACTTGTCTTGCATGATTTCGGGTCGCGGTGCGGACCAGCCCGGCTGGATTGGTAGCCGATTGGGCTGAGGGCATGTTTATGCTGGTACTGAGTTTTGTGTCGTTTCGGAGGGGCTTGCAGGCGGCAGGGGTGTCGGCGGCCGCCTTGTCGGAGGACTTGATGGCGGAGAGCGCCCCCACTCGCGCCGCGCAGGCTGGCCGGATCCCACAGCTGCTGGAGCAACAGGTCGGTGCTGGGCGTGGGTGGCAATCAATACATGCCGGAAATCTGTGTACGATCAAGTGGAAGTATGCTGATGTCGACGGCCAGGGTACATGCCTCGTGATGATCCTTTCTGTGGTTGCTAAGCTCTGGCTGTAAGTCCGATTTGGCCTATCGTTCAAGAGATCAAGGATTGTGTGCCACACTTGCGCGTGCTCGTATTTTCCTTGTACATAAGTTTCAACACCAAGATGTAGAGCTGACGATTCTTTGGAGATCTTGTGAAGCAGCGTGCAACGGAAAACGAATTCCAGCTCCAGAGTTCGAGCATCGGCGATGGCGCCAAACTGTAGTTGTAGCAAGCCATGGAATGTCCATGGTCTTGACAAGGACAGTGAGATGAACCAGTGGATGCATTGAACAGTCCACAAGGTCTTAATCGCAGGCTCATACCTGTGCGTGGAGGTCTGCCTCTGTTATCAATTCATCATCAGCCAAATTGGTGCGAGCCTGTAGCATTGTGTACCAATCGCCGGAAAAGGCGCCATTGATACAGCTGGTATGCATTAGCTCATTTTCACCAAACGCCACACTATTCACAATGTCCAAACAAGCACAAGCTAGAGATGGCAATTAACAGTGATGACGTTAGCCAATACACGTACATAAAGGTTGCTGCTGTGAGGAGTGCCGGGTATGCATGCTTCCCAGTGGATGCTTCACAGTGCTCCACAGAGGCTCCACCATAGAGGCATCACCGATTATTATTGCCAATTTGTGTTGCGTTGAAGCTATTTCAAGTCGTCAATCGTGAGATTTCCAAATTGAGTCACGTACGTTGCAATCAATGAGAAACCGCAACCTCAATGCAAGTGACTTCCTACCCAAAGCATTGCTAAGCGCAATAGCTGAACACACTTTCCTACTTTCAACACGCCTGCAGAAATGCACACATCCAATGAAAACTATATGTATTTTTTGTGTTTTCTGTTCGCCAGGAGAAAGCTATGCGCGCTCTGGACAGCTACCGCAAGTGTGTGGAGACCACGCTCACTGAGCGCGAAAAAGTTGTGGGTGCAATGAAAGCAGAGCTCAGGAGCCAGGAGGAGCTTTTCGATAAAACGGAGCAAAAGCTCCAGCAATTGAGGTGCATGTTTACTTGTTATTGCGCTGTCCAACGGACGCGGCTGGTGATATAAGAATTAGCATCAAAACGAATGAAGAAGTGGCCAGTGCTCGTCTTGTGCATCGATTCACAGTTCCAAATTGTAAACTGTGGATAGGATACGGCAGGATAATGTTCCCATGCACCTGTATGTACATGTCATCCGCGATAAGAACGCCGCTGCTGGTTTAGTGACCTGATGCATCCCGGGTGAGGCACACTTCCGATCATGAACCGAGATGGCGTTGTATGGTTGATGGCAGCAACATTTAAGGTGCCAGGATGTAGATATCTGATTTGCGAGTTCGTGGATGGGGAGCTGCACTACAGCGCTCAAGCAGAGACGATGAGGAAGATGCAAGACAAAGCAAGGCAGCTACAATCCCAAGATGGCGCTGGTAATGATTTCTAAATGTGTCTTTCCTAGGATGCGGGGTATCCGTCAAATGTCAATTGTATTATCCCTGTGGGCAGCAAGTTTGCATTTTCTATCAATGTTGGTTGCTTTGAATACTTTCCAAAGAGGTGTTCACAAAATGGTTGTTATTGCATTTGCGTTTCCTTCTTTTGTTTGCTCCGTAAAGAAGCCAATTTTTGTTAGTTCCGCATTGAGAAAGTTTGAAAATACATGCAAAGAGTATCTCAAAGATATATGGGGCAGAGAGGGCGGTTCGTTGACTTGCAAGGGAGCGCTCGCAATAGTGAATTGGTAGTGGACGTTAAAGATAAAACAATGAACCAGCAACCACTGAACACACGTCATGGTATCCCAAAATCAGTACATCTATCTCCTAATTGTCAAAATCGTGTAGGTAAGCGCATGTCCACTTGTCACTTGGCAACTCATTGAGCACTCTCATTAGGACTGAAAAATCTCCATAACTACTTCACACGTAGATTCTATCGACATTTGGTCAGCGCAGCCCACTGATCGTGCTCTTGATTCCAATGGATGTACATATCAAAACACTACTTCCTGAGACATGCATATTGCAACACCACAGTGATAAACGAGGGCCCATCTGAAACCCGAGAGGATGACGACGACCTCCCGGAGGCACTGCTGGATGCGCCTGCAGATCTGGCGCCTTCAAGCAGTGCGTCCCTCTTGTAGCTCACCGCAAGCCCACAAACAGAGGGTGATGCTCGCCTTCTTTGTAATCAGATTTTGTGTGGAATGTTGCGAATGTTGTGTGTTCATAGCGAACACACAAACAGGCATTCCCACAATTCCACTGTGCGATCTTGAAGCGTCCTGTTGTGGGTGATGTACCCGCTGCACCGTTCTCTGTATACTGTAACTAAGTTTCAAAGCCTCGAGGCACTCAATGAAAAGCTTGGGGCATCCCTTATGACTCCCTGTTGTGTGTTCAGGTGCCAGCATGGACGCGCACGACGTAGCCCAGAACCTTGCAAACATGGAGAACCCCGCTGCCGTGCTGCGGGACGCGCTCACTGGCCTGTCGGCTGCAGAGCTCAATCTCTTTGGTAGCTCACTCGCTCAACTTGCCAGCGCGTCAGCGGCGTCTGCGCCCGCTCCTCCCCCGCCAACTCTTGCACCTCCTGGAGTAGGGGGGCCACCTGGGCACCTCCCACCAGGCCCACCCCCCTCCCATACCACGGTCCAGCAGCACATCCCTCCACCATCATCTGCCAAGTTGCCACCAGGAATGCAGCTGCGAAACAGCGATCCCTTTGCTATGGTGTGTGGATATGTCATGTGGCCTTTCAAGTCGCACACTATGCTTTTTCAGGACTTGCAATCACATTATTTGTGCCACTTCATGGAAGAGCACATGTCAACAGCATATCTTTTGTTTTTGGCGCACTGTTGGGCTACACTGTACGAATGACAGCAAGTGCACTGACTCCATCTGCAATCCTGTACATAATTACAACAACAGCCAACCGTGGGGATTCATCATTTTTGTTTCAGGATCACGAGAAGAGTCAAAAGCCGCCTACTGGGATGCCGCATCCTCCAATGGGGGCCCCGGGCTACCCACCAGGGATGCCTCCTGGGAATCTGCCACCACATATGATGGGACCACCTCCAGGTTTCGCTTGAATGATAGGCAAAAAAAACGAGTTCCACATGCATTTGCTGTAGCATGCATTGTAAAGCGGTACATCATGAAATACGTTTGCAAAGTTTAGGCTGCTCATCTGCATGTTGTGGATATACAGAGTAAGTTTATGCTAACAATTGTATATGCGACGGCATCTAGCTGTATATGAACTAGCGAGTGATCATACCAACCGCCTTAACAGCCACCCTAGCAACGTGGTGGTTCAAATGTTTTTTGAACTTCAACTAAAACACACTTGGTGTCTCTTTTTCATACACACCCACAGACCAGCGAACTACTGCGATGGGGATGATATTATTCGTTTTCGACATGTGTTCGGCCCTGATGTACAAGTTAGATCGTGAAAGTATGCACAATTGACATTTGCATGCTAGTATCTGATATTAAGGAGATTTGCCCTACGGTGTGCACAGCACAACAGTACGAGGAACACGAAGAAGACATGCGGTTTTGCGCAGATTCTAGGATGAGTGTGCATATCACAACAAGCCTCCCGTGCGCTGTTGCTAAAGTATAGAGGTTTCTTGGCACCACGTGGTCCAATACGATAGAAGGTATTCAAGAAGCATGCAGAACGTGCAGTGTCACATTTCTTGCGGTGAACTTACCCTCTTGGCTGCGTATTGTTATAAAAAAAATTCATGGAACACCATTTCACCGAATTGTCTGCAGGGGGTATCCTGTTTCTAGGTAAAGTTTATGTGGCTAGTTACTGTTGCAGCAACAGACGACCAAGTGATTAATTCAATTTCTATTACGCTGTTTTAGTGTAGTCATGGGAACATCAAATGCGTATGTAATGAATTTTGTGTTGTTTGTGACAACATGAAACACTATGGGTCCCAGTTGTTGTAGGCAAATCAGATATTGAAACTCATCATTTCGGCCTGGGTATACACATAGACCAGCCATAATTGAGACAAACACAGAGCGAGTCATCTTTGCAGCACGAAGTCCGACCCCCCATACCCCTTCCAGCACATTGACCCCACATGGGAACCCATGTCCGGCGCCCTCGCTTGCAAGCTTCGATTTTGAGGGCATACGGTGGCACACATTGCTTGAATCCTTTGTTCCCGCTTGGCTTCCACACGCACATGGATTGCTCCCCACAGCAATTTCCCGGTGTTGATTGGCAGCTGCAACAAACAGTACACCACAGTTTCTACCATTTGAACAGCTAGAACATCTGCAATGTATACACAGGCAGCAGCTTCAATGTTTCAATTGTATATGAATTTCAAAATCCTCCAAAGAACGATAGCTGGCTTGGAAAATGTGCCCTGGAGAAGAGAAAGCATGTTTTTTTTTTGAAAATGATGGTCAATAATCTTTGTCGCCATGTTGTTCCAGCAAGGATCAGTTTTGGTTGTAGAAACTGATAAAACGTATGCCCGTAACATTTCCTACCTGCCCCACCGTCGACCACAAGTGGGGACGATCTTGTTGCATGGCACTCCTATCTTAGTGCCGACGCGCTCAGGCCACAGCCCACACTTTGATGGCCAGAGATATTTGTCGTAAAGATGGTCACACTCGTCCTCCTTTCTCCCTGTCCGTTTGTGCACAACACCACAATCAGAAATTCCCGCGCATACAGTGCAAATGTGCAACCAGAACACAGTCGCCACGCAGAGCTCTCAAATGGCTCAGGTGTGCATCCAAACGAAAGAAGAGTGCATCATATCAAACTTGGGTTGTTAACAAGGACCATGACAAGAACTTCAATAAATTAGTTTATAATTGATTGCTGACAGGGAGGTATTCAAGTAATCATGCGCTGCAAACATGTTTTTATGCATTCTGTGTGTGCGAATTGCGTGCCATTACAAATATGTGATGCTTGATGGATTCTGCATGGAATCATCACACACGCTGCGTTGCTGGTCCTCCTGCAACTACAAGTGTAACTACACTTGCATAAGAGCCATTGGCAAACGTGTGAGGTCACGTGTGACATCTTGAAGAAACAGGCAACGTACAGGCAGGTGCATGTGGCAATCCAGGATCTTTTCCACATATTTTGTCGTTGTACGCCAGGGACACCGTCTCGAGGTTTTTCATCACACGGGTAGAGAGCGAGTACGGCACAGACCTGAATCATAATCCCCTTGCACTTTCAAGCTTCGGCAATTAACATATTTAGCGTTTCAGGTGTTAAAGTTGAAACGGAAACAGAAGCGTGTGACTACCTCC